>DWQK01001880.1:0-14400 GCA_018231225.1 Noctuana stator
TCAGGCCTCCTGTGTGCTCAGTGCCCAAGTTATCATTACCCCCCACATCCTAGTATTAACACAAGTAGCCATTAAAATAATGCAACTATGTTGACAAGCAGTTATGAAAGTGGAGATAATGCTTCAGACCAGTGAGACGATTGAGCTAATGAAGACAATTAATGTAATGAAGAATAGATTTGAAAATAATGAAATGGCCATGGTATTGTGCAGTAGGTAAGTATATATAAGTATAAGGAAAAAATTAGAAACACTTACATTTTCATCTTCAGCTGCATCATCAATGTCAAAGAAATCTACTGCTGAAGGACTTTTCTGTGTGTAGTCTGAAATCAAATTAAATAATTAAGAATGACTTATTATTTTATGGAAACACAGATAAGTTTATCAAATAATAATGGCAATAGATTCAAGTCCATTTGTTTAGAATATTTGAGACGCCTCTTTTAAGCTAATAATTCTTTTTTTAAATGCCAAAGTTAAGGACAGTTTGCAGTCCCATAGTATGTCATGTTATATGGGTCCTCGGTACGACCACAGTATAAACAGAATTCAAAGATAATTCCTATTTGATAGAACACAAAGTTAAACCTTAAAAACAATGGAACATAAAGCACATTTTTAAGAACATATAATTCATTGTTAGTAAAGTTTTATACTTTTTGAAGGAACACTTCAGCATTATTAATAGTCCACATAACCCTAAAATGAGAACATAATGCGTTCTTTTATCATTTGGTTTAACGTTTAAGAACCGCTCATTGTGAAACTGTTTTTTTTTATTGATATAAATGAATTATCTGTAACACTTAAGGAATTAACTCACAAAGTGTGCTGTGCAGTCACGAGGTAGAACTGAAATACTGTTTGATGTTGAATACTCATAGCTATGGGTTGCAGAGATCATTTAACACTGACCACACTTGTTTGCCATTCGTTACCTATAAATAATCAACAAAAACAAAAACCTTTCTCTTCCTCCTCTTTGATTAAATCTTCTTTATCCAGAACTTCGGACAACATAGAGCCAAGGCCCAATCGGTTGAGAGAAGATAAAAGCCGCTTCGCATCACCATCGAGAAGACCGTCGTCCTCAAGTTGACCACTCTCGTCAATATTACCAAATAGGAACCCAGTCAAGTCCATACTGGAGTGACCCTGATCACCAGGATCATCACTGTCACACATCTTGGGAAAATAAAAGCGCTATATTATTACGAAAAACTACGTTTTTTTAACTACAATGAGTGCTTCATATTATTATATCTTACAAAAAACGTTATTCTAGATTATACGAACGACGCGTTTGTCGCGTTTCATTTCATTTGACATTTTATTTTGTTTGATGTTTGCACAATTATGCACATTGCAGTTTGATTGATAACTTTGACATTTCATGACATAACAGTTGTACGTCAGTTTGACACAGTATTACTTTTTTGATAATGGCATTGGTGTATTTACGTAAAGCCAAAGATAAAAAATTAAAAATGAGACAAAACAAAATGCCAGACTCTTTAAGTAATATTAAGTAGTAATATTTTCAGAAAAACGTTGGGTTAGCATCACTGAAACAATATATTATAACTAGGTATATAATTTTGTATGTTGTATTGAGATAATATATTGATTGCGCTAAGTAAGTATCAATAATATTATGTGTAAATGTGTAATTTTAGAATAACGTAACGTTCTAAGTATGTAATTTTAATTGGATATACTGAAAATTCCCCAAACAATCAATTTGGTCCTTCTGAATAAGAAACAACGAATTCAACAACAAATACAATTTAATCTTTTACTCGATAAAATATGGAAAACAAGGTGCAACAATAACACACATAGGATTAATAACTAACTCTACGTAACTACCTATAAACTGAAATTCTATGAAACAGAATTAATAAGAAGGTACATCTATCTATGTAACTAAGGATATTAAGATAGGTAGGTAAGGAACCTATCTACCTAAGTAAATAACTTCCTAACAGCTTGCAGCCTCTAAAGTTTATCGGGTCAGTCAACTTAGAGAACAGTTCTGTTATTCGGTTTCGCGCCAATGGAGTTGGCATAACATTGTCTGTTCGACGAGCCACGATAATATTCTCTCGGTGCCGTTCAACAGACTCTATTGTGCGCTATTGTTATTGTATCCCTCTCAAACGGTCTTAAATTTTATAGATATGCCCCTATTATTATGTAAATACGTAAGTCCTAGCGAAACCTGAGCTTCATGATGCGTTCGTCTTTTTTTGTGCAATTATTTAGATTTACAATATTATGCGAAATATAATATAATAATATTTTCGGAATTATACCGGAATATCGTCATATTTACGATAATTAACAAACATTCAATAGGACGATTGCGTTACGCTTAGCCGAGGTTCGACATTAGGCATAGGCATAGGCATTAGGCATAATATTGTTAAAATAACACGTTTTTTTAATTTTTAATGAGATGCAATCGAATGTGAAGTGGTCACTGTAACACGAGGATTACACACCTACAAAACCAAATAGGATGAAGGCCTATCTTAGGTCGATGCTTTTATAGTCATGAGGACTTTTTGCCTCAAATGTAAATATTTTTAGCATACGTAGGTATGTACCTCGTCAACTTTATAAAAACGAAAGTCCCTGTATTAAAGTACTATGATATAAATATATATTTTGTTCAGGTTTAGATCGCCTTGCAAACAAATAATATTCAATCTCATATCTCAATCGTTCCTGGCACAAAGGGTAATGATTAATTACATTTGTTTGCTAACTATTAGTAATGTTAATAGCTCACATGTCACCTCAAACAAAGATAAATGAGTTAGGCACACAACATAAATTTGATGCTAATCAATTTATGGGCGCCAATTTAAGCTATTTCGTATTTCCCTTAATATTTTGGAATCTAAAACAGAACTTGTATGTAGGTAGTCAGGAGTAGTATAGTAGCTATTAGGTTAATGATATAGTCTTCAATAATGTAAAATGACTCATTATAGTTTTATTCGAGATTGTTATCGCAACTGTAAAATATGTTGTAATTAAATTACTCGGATAAAAAGTTTAATTTGTTAGAGCAAATAAAGTCAGATGAAATTTACTGCTTTTCGTTATTTCGGCTCTGTGCCAGGAACCGATATACGTTCCTTGAAATGGCAAAAACTGTTGGTAATAAAACATTTGTACATTATATTGTATGGTAGAATAGTTACTGCTGTCTTGGAGGAAACCACATACCTAGAGATGTAAAGGAGAGCTTTCATAACCATAATAAAGGTTGATACACCTGTAGCCTGGATCAGTAGATAGAGAGATTCGCTAAAAAGTATATTGAAAATATTATATCCCGCCATTAATAAAGTATTTTTCTTTGACCCTGCTGAACTTAAAACACAGCTTAAGTGCATGCTTCCTTTTGACTAGGGTTATAAATGAAGTTTGCTCAGTCCGGCTATAACTTTTGCTCGGCGATAGAAAAGCTTGCTAATAATGTTCGTTGTAGAATTAACCGGTCTCAGGGCTCATTAGAGTAAGCTGCGACATTTTTAAGGCTTAAAACTTAGCCCAGTCTTCTAATTAGGCACTTTCCGGATTCGGTAAAGTGAAAAAGCTACAAAATTAAAAGCGTTATTGCATGAGATAGGCGTCCATGAGGTTGGTTTGTGTTCTAACTAGCAACAATAAGAACCTAGTTTCGTACACTATCATAGTATTTAGAGCAATAAAACCTCGGAATAGCCCTAATAATGTAGCGGATGCAGTTAATTACATCGTCCAGATAGTATAATCTCCCCCACAAACCTCTGAGATGTATGTGACTGTTCCGGTAAATACGAGTAGTTTAAACTAAAAAAGCTTAATATCACTGCAGCTATGAGTACTTACTTACTTGTATAAATGCTATATCTAGGAATTATTATGTGTAAAGGAAAAGATGCCTCATTTATATTTCATACTCGTAGTATCCAAAATATACAGTATCCAATATATTTTTATTTACAATAACTTTATTAATATTCAGATTTTAGATTTTAATTATTAATCGTATCCTTGTATTCATCTTATTTTATTTTTTATTTTTCTATGCCAATTTGCTGTTTGGCCTGAGAGGAAAATGCGAATTAACGAGTTATAGATTAGGTGTTAACCGTTTTTCTGTTTGCTGATTGATTGATTGTCATTGTAGATTGTTATTGTGGTGAAAGGAGGAATAAAATAATGACTGCGTAAAGTTGTTATCAAATCATTAAATAAAGTAATAAATAGGCACGTAGGCGTTGTAATAATATATTTGACACCTAAATAAGTACCTAGTAGACATCAAAAACAAAATGCAAATGAATCGACACACCGCGGGTAGAGGTTGCGCGGGAATTCCTTTAAGACTCGTTGAGGCGATTAATGCTCCTTGAAACTGATATTCTAACAATTGAGGCATCTTCTTGGAATTCTCATCTTTTGTGTTTCATTGTTATTGCGCGGAAATTAAATCTGACTGAGGGTTACGTTGAGGTGCTTCTGAATAATACATCGTCTTGATTTTATAAAATTGTGATGGGAAAGGGTGGTGTGAAATTAATCATTGGTAATTTTGTTTATATACTTATATTTATATTTTGGATTTCTGGCCCTACTCTTAGCAATATGATTGCTCTATAGAATAACCAGATGTTGCTTGCGGCTTTGCTCACAGTACATTCCATTTTAGTGGCCTCTAGTTGTGTTTAATACCATACTTACTTTTCCTCCTTATTACGTTAATTTTTTCCATATCGAACAAACCTAAAAACGAATCTAAAAATATTAGATACGTGTTGTAACTAACACTTAATGAGCAGGTATAATGTACTTACTCGTGTGCGTGTGCATTTTGCTCAATGCGGATTGGTGGAGATACTAGAGCCTAGAACTTTGAAGTCGGAAAAAAATATTTATGCAATTCAGTCCACGCAAAATAATATGTTTTACAGGCTTTAGCTGTTTTACAAGTAGCAGACAGCAAAACCGATTGCTTGTAAACAGGTACAAGTCGAGAGCTTGATTCTCACGTACATTGGAAATTGCACGTTAAAGTTAGTTGTTAGCTGTTTGCCATCGTTTTGGATGTCTGCACGAGTACGAGAGTGAAATGGAATGGATCTATATTCCTAAAGTAGTTTGCATACAGATTTAAGTTTACCTACATACTATGTAGCTATCTACTAGTATCCAAAATGTGATAAAACACCTACGCTATAATACTAAAGTAAACCATCAGAAGGCAAATAGCGATCGTTTATAGTTGAAAATCGCTTAGCAATAAACTATACTAACTATATTTTTATACTGGCATCTCACGGTGTTTTATTTCATACTAGCTTATCTGACAGACTTACCCTTTAATTAATTACTTTTAAGGAAATTACTTTTCTATTCCTAAATTAAAATCCTTAATTAGTAATCCTCCACAATTTTCGAAAGGTCGTGCGTGATTTACGCTGAAATATTTTCAACTCAATTTATTATACAAAAGTTATTTTAATATTTTTCCCTGTATTTATTTTACGTTTAGTAAAAAAACCACCCTGTACAATAGAAGGCTTTACGGATATGTGCACACTAACGGACGTAAACTGCGAAGAGGCCCGGAGGTATTATTATACGGAGCAAGTTTCTGAACCGCCCAAGTTCATGTTACTGAGTTTCACCTATTAACATAGAAATAGAGCTTTAATAATTTGCAATACCTACTTGATACTACATATACAAAGTACTAAGGTTTTTACTGTAACTAATTTGTATTAGTATGTATGTAAAATTTTGGTACATCGCCTTTCTTAGGTATGTATTCTAAACAGTATCTCCATCTTACTACTTCTGACTGTCATACTCCCGTCCTTACGGTAAGTTAAACAACAAGTTGTTTAACTTATCAAGATTCAATCTCTCGCTTGCGGCATACATTTTTACTGTTGTATCTTCATTATCAAAGTATGATATTTTAGACTGCATAAATAACAATGACTGGTAATGAAGATATTAAAAAAATATATTTTACCGGGTGTAGGTTTAATCTAGGCTTGAATCTAGTTAAATTGCAATTATACTTTCCGAAAACACTAAATTGATTATGTTTTACCGTAAAACTAGATAAGAACATATTAATAATTCCATGTAGACGACATAGACGAAGCTATGTACCTATAAATTATTCATCTACATGTTATTTCATTTCGTGTATTGCCGCTATTGTCAGGATACTTTATGAAAGTTCCCGAAATGAAGTGCAAAGGTTTTCCCATAAACTTTCGCCTAGTTTGAAAAGATTTGGTCTCACGAAAACTATTTCAAACATATGTTTATATACACATGAACGTCGAGAACAATTTTGTTCGGATGAATAAATGCAAAATCTAATAACTAATGTTACATTTAATACGATAAACATTTGTGAAAAGAACAAAAAACCTATTTAAAATGCATATGAAAAAAAATTATCCAAATTGCCAGACTTTCCCCTAAGTGCTTGAACTTTGCTTAATACTTCTATAATCTACTTCGCTGGTTATGAAAGGCAAAGCTCTTCGAGAGCATTAACTTTTCCACACACAGTTAACCTCTTGAATGAACACAATGTTATCTCATAAAACAATGTTACTGCGAACTAATAAAGCGTATGAGGGCGCAAGGTTCAGCCATTGTTATAACAATACTTGACTTCGATATATCAAGTTATGCCTTGTCTACTTGTAATAAGTGTTATCATAATTATTATCAATAATTTAGTCTTATCAGCTCATCGATGTTTAGGATATACCACGTCCACGACGCTGGTTAAGTGTGGGTAAGTGGACATTCGAGAACTACGAGTATATTGACAACTAAGGTATGTAATTCTTTGTCACCAAAGAACAATAAGTAATGCATAAATATCGGGGATCGAACCCGGACCCAGCGGAACGGTAAGCCGTAATTTAACCTATAGGCACACTTGCTGGTATACCTACACTTGGTGAGTAAGTTTAAAGTTTTCTAGTTACATCATTAGCAGAGAGCTTTTACGAAGTTACATAAACCGTGTGGATGCATGAAGCGATCGAATTTCAAACTAAAAAAAAGAGCTTTAAAAAAGCTTGAAACTCAGCGTAGCAGCGGATAAAGAGATAACTACTTCCGGATTTACGAAAAAAACACGGCTAAATCAGTTTCGAAACTGTTACGTTTAACTCTTTTAATTATGCTCAACTCTATATTGAACTCGAAGTTTGAGAGCCGACCCTCTGCAAATGTAGGATCCACCTATGAGAATATTTGAAGTGGAAGCCCGACACAACTATTTGAACACGCTCTATTGGCTTCACTCCTGAGCTTATTAAATTTAAAACAACTAATATAATAAAATAGGTAGGTACCGCCGCCACCCTCAAACCCCGCCGCGTTGCGTTGCGTTTAGGAAAGTTAAAAACAACAAACAAACATTTTCGTGTGTTTTCACGGTAGGTACAGTAGAGTGTTGCACAAAAACCATTATTCTTCTGTTGCTTACAAAGATCGCAGGCGCTTGCAATCTGACGACTACAAATAGGTAATCCCGTCAGTACCTAATTGTGCAAAACGTGCAATTACAAACGGCTAACAAGAGCTTTCATTGTACTAACGTTTTCGGCATTGTACTTTCGGTATTGTACCTACTAGCAAACGTAATCAAAGACGATTATTGGTTCAATTTGGTCTGTTTTCACTTTAAATTATCAACTAATATCTCAAAATGTATACATAATTTATGCCCATACTTTATTATAAATAAAGTTTTGACTGGGTTTGAATGTTCTTAATTACTTCGAGTAGACGGATCGCCGCCCGGCGTATCAACGTCAGCGACTGAGAAAACTTTAATTGAATATTTTCAGCGTATAAAAACTAATTATTACACTAACTGCTAACTATTGTACGATGTTATATAAGGTGACCGATGAAACAAGAAATTGTTTGAGTTTTTAATTTTTTCAATCAAAACTTTAGTAGAATGTGTCTTCCAGGTTAAGGTTCCAATAGGTACTTAATTTGCACTTAATATCTTTCTGGCATCAGTTTAATTTAGTTGGTCATACAATTTTATTCTCAATTTTAACATCATAACAATTACTTATATAAATATTTATAACAACAACAACAAAAATATAAATAAATATTAGAAAGCTTTATTCATAACAAGTATCTACACATACGAAGTTAGGGGCAATATATAACATTGAAATACAGAACCAAAAAGAGAAAATAATACATTGTATTTTGTAATTATAAAGGCCCGCGTACACTTCTCTAAAGGGATCCTGTTCGGCATACATCATAAACTACTGGACATAAAGTATACTGTACTTAATGGTACATAGTGTACATTTTGTACATACTTAACACTATTTTGTTTTTCAGGATAGGCCGAAGATAACACCTAAGGCTCTGTTTTGTAAACTGTTTTCTGTTTGCAAAACAGGTAGGTAAAAAATTATTTAATCTTCCAAATAGTTAAAACTAGATTAAACGATGAAAGTTAAGATAAAGAAAATGAGTCTAGAGAAAAAGGTTGTGAAGAAACTTAAGCCACCTGCTCGTCAGAGTGATGAAGGCTTAGTGTGGACGTGACAGCGACAACTTTTACACTTTTTGCGAATAAGACTTCGTTATGGCTACTAACCTCGCAGTATTACTATCATGGCGAAGTTATACTGCAATGATAATCGTTTTTTTTTTAATCTAGTTTCAACAAGTCATAGTCGTAAGAACGGCTGATAATAATTATAAGTTGCAACTAGCACCATCCATCAGCTCGAACTTATACAATTTTATTAGTATTTAACTTTTCATGGATGGAACATTTAATAAGTAAAAAACTCCTTAATTATAACTATTAACATAAAACGTATAAATATAATATAATGTTATTTTTAATACAATATTATGACGTAACCTATGACGTAGCTGGCAAGCTTGAAATCTCTTATGTAGCATGGAGTCGAGCGCACACCAATCAGTTTTGGGTGTACAAATTATAGCTTAGAACTTACCGTGATAAAGTTACATCGCATCTGGGAGCACATCATTCTATCTAAACTCAAACACTTACGAGTACAGCGAAGGTTTATTTTACGCTCTCCAGCTAAGATTAATTTAGGCTGGAAGCATAAAGTTACTCGTACTTTCACATGTAAGTTATGGGCTAATGTGCGTCAAACATTAGCCCAAACAGCAGCATTGGAATTTCCACTACTGAAAATAGGTCCGAGCTGGCTTTTATTACTTGTAATTAGTCGCAATACACACTTTTCATTTAATACTTTACGGAATTAAAAAGGAAATGAACAAATACAAATCTATGTTGAGAATGATAAAGGTATAGACATTACCAAATTTAAACCACAATCATGCTTACCTAATTCAAACAAACAAACAAACTTATTATATATTAGTACCAATAGATTAAAAAAAAGCGATCGAAAACAAAAATGTACATTACAAACATGAACATACTAAAATTCAATTCAACAAATATTTATTTTATTTTATCTCGTCGAAGTCCTTTATTTACTGCACAGTAAAACACCAAAGATCTTAAAATTACTGTTTGCAAAACAAATTCGTGGGGACATCACGGTCTTCCCTTTATACAGTAATTTTGGGTAAGAGATAAGCTTTAAAATGCAAACGTAATGAGCTTGTACGACTCACTAACGGGGTATAAATTTCAGAGGATTTTAGCTTACGTTTCTGAGAGCTTACGAAGCGTAGATATACGATAATAATGCCTTTTAAAAATGTTAGGTAACTGCGAAAAGATATATATAGATATCAACTTATTTATGAACTTTTTTCAACGATCTGTTCTTCGTCCTTCGACACCCTTGATTTCGTCTCTTTTAAACGATATTTTTTATTCAATTCGGTGATGTATTGGTGAATCCTTCGGCGTTGCTCATGTTCATAGGCTACGGTGACCACTAACCATCAAGTGACCCATCTGCTGGTTTGTTAGGCTAGACTATTAAAAAAAATCTGATATGTCACTATGATCATCATTGATAAAAAAGAATTTTCTATGCTACATTATATTATATACGTAAGTTTTACAATAACCTTCACGTTACCGTAGTTATGTTAATAAAATAGATGTTTTAATATTTTATTGATCTTATTCCATATTCTTCTAAAGACTCGTAATGTAAAATTCTTGTTGACTTTTTTGCAAATTGGACTGTAAAAGGCGCCCTTGATAGGTGCGCCGCGATGAAACGTTAACTTATTCAAGCGGACACCATGTCGGCAGTTTATTTGCACAAATTATTTAATAACTCACTTGTCAGGGATTTTTTTGGGTTCCATACCCTAAGGATGTCAAAGACATAAACTTTTACTAAGAGAGTGGAACCCTATTTCTATGTAGGTATGTCTATCAAGTTATACTCAGCATTTCAAATATACGGTTTAAATATAAGCTCCTGTGCTAAACCTCAGAACGGTTGGAAAACGAAAGTTTACAATTGACACTTTTGTTCTTAAATCACACATAAATCATCAGAATATCTATGAGTATCAACTCTTATACGTCTTTTACCTCGACCCAATAGGCATTTTCTAATTGTTATACACGCGTCTCTTAGTATGAGAAGTCAACTCCATTGCCATCTCCGGTCAATTCGAACCTGAAAGAACCACGTCGACCCACTGTCTCTCGAAACTTGCTTTCTGTGGATTAATCCCGTTAGTGGAGCAAACAATTTCGTTGCAAGATGCTTTTAAAGACACCGAAGACGCTCAAAGGACAACAGAGCGGCTGAGAAAAATCACTCTTAAGTACTCTCTGGCATACTTTGAAGTTTCCACTTAGTTTAATTAATAAATACTAAATGAACGTTGCTAGACTTGAGAGAAAATATTCTGGAGTGTTCTGGTTCTGGACGGTTTCTGGTGAATTTTATATTTATAAGCTTAAATGTTATCTCATATTATTATGCAATAATAAACATATTGTAAATCATAGTAAATACATAACATACTGACAAGGAAACACTATTATTTTTTATAACTAATAAAAAAAACTGCACAACTTTTAATGAATTTTTAAACAATTGAAATAGTAAATTACTTGAAAAATTCGAAATCATTAAGTGCTGAGGTAGCGGTAAGCAGTGCTTAAATGGAGAATAATTTATTTAAGAACCTGCAGACGGTTTAGACAGAGAAGACATAAAATATGGATGCCAGGCAGATGGCGGGAGGATCTTAAAAACAAAGTTGATGTGACGTCGAGAAGAGCTACCTCAATAAGAACTTTTTTAGAGTTACTTTGCATTTTAAGACGTTACCGCCGAAGCTTTCCTCTATCAGAACGTCTTTGCCGAGACATAATGGATTTATTATTAAATTTACGTAGAAGTCGTTCGCTATGTTTGAGAGGTAGTAAATTAGATATAAAATAGATTAGACTTTCATATAATGTTTCTGGTACAAACATTTAGGTAAGACAATCTTGTATTACGCTGGAATGTAAGGTTTCAAGATAACTATAAGTTTAATAACAGGTGTGCGTTGTGTCGTGTCGTCTTGTGTCGGTGTTATTATATGTAAACGGATAACTGCACATTTTGATGTCGAATGCGTCCATTGGGAGTAGGGACCACTTAATATCAATTAGCAAACACCGTTTAGGTAGCATCCAAAAACTCCGTAAACGATTACAATATGGCTGTATGTTGTACAGTTACTACAAATTTGAATTTGCCATATCACAAATTAGCTCAATTTTCAATAATGTATGTTCATTTCAGACAACGCTTAGTTGCTGTTCGGATAACAGAGTGACAATTTATTGGGTTCATCCTTGATTTGATTAGTTAGCATTTGATTTTACATTCAGAGCAGTATGCATTATCATTTTATATACCTAAATGTCGATAATTTGACGGTAACATAGGTACAAATGCGTTACTACATTTGAGGTCTCAAATTTAATTAATTCAAAACTGAATATTCTTTTAAATAGCTAGTTGAAGAAGATAAGAAACTAGAAGTAAAGAAGCATAAAATTAAAATCTCAGTAATATTCCTCGTGACTGAAATATTGAAACGAATAATATCACACCTTTGCGACTCATAATGCTTCCGCAAACTTTAGCCTATCAGTGAGCTTGTTATACTTTCACACAAATTCTTTACAATACGGACCCCGTTATTTAAAACTTACGCCACGCTGTGTTGTAGAGTTGAATATTCGCATAAATAAGAAAATTGCATTCATACATATTATAATTTTCATTTTCAAGTTGTGCAGAGACGTAGCGAGCACGGCAAAGTTTGGCAATAATAACAGGGCGAAAATCTCATACTTCTTTTAGGGAAAATGCGCTTCCGCGGGTTGAGGTTCTGAGAAGTAATAAACTACAGTAAAATATTACATTTCTTTGCAAACTTTCACCGTGAATATTTTGTTAATGTAATTTTAATTTATATTATGTGGTACTACGAAACACTATAGTTTTTAGTGGTATAGAGTCGCGCAGATGGTGACATATAATAGTGAGGTTGTTGGGGTGGCATATTGCGCGAACAGAATATAATATTGCTTACGCTTGGTGCTTCATAGCATTTTACTGATTTGTCGCGAATTAGCATCTTCACGTAAATTGTAACCCAGGCCCCATCGAGCTTCTATGAACGGTATAATTCGAATAAATAATAAGCAATGAAACTAAACTAAACCTTTGCAACATTTTGCTTACTTTGAATATGAACTAGAGTATGTTAAATTAATTTAAAAGAGACCTAACTTCATAAGTATAATTATCCTATTAAATTGAGTTATTTCTAAAAGGTTTAAAACTTTAATCGCGACTAAACTTACGAAAACCTGATTGACGTAAAGTACTTTATACGTATTTTATTCCAAGCGTAATCTTATAAATATAAAGACGATTAAAGTTTCCCAACTTGAGCCCTCTCAATAGCGAAAATAATCCGATATCAAGTTCAAGAGTTGGAAATATTTACAGAACTTGAAATGGATTTGAGACGGCCGATAAGACAGACATCTTAATAAGCCAAGCGTAAAGCTGTCCAGTCATCCTTTTTGACGGTCTTAAATGTTTGTTGTGAACATAAATTATAATTATAAAGAATTTAGAAGTACTTTTTAGCTTCCTGGTAATAGAATTTTCTAGAAAATTATCGTAAAAATTTTACTTACTAAGTATTTTCGGACGAACGACCGACAGTGGCATATTTTGCGTAACTTATCGTCGTACATCGAGTCTTTAAAAATGAACCAATTAACTAATAACATGACTTTGTAAATATTTCGTATTGTTTTTAAAAATACCGTGGAAAAAAGTTACATTGGCGGTCGCTAAATTATAAGACATTTGAGAAACATTACACAAACTTATTACTTACTGTCTTTAAATTTTTTTTATAAAGTTATATATTTTATGTAGTGTGGTAGTAAACATTAATAATAAGAATATGTTTAAGATATTTAGTTTAACAGGCAGAATAAATAAAATCGAATAAGAGCATAGTAGGTATACAAAATGTGAAAGCAACATGACCAATATGTTTATTTTAGAAACCAATATAACAAATTGCTTTTAGTGTTATTAAACCAACCATGAACTGTTCAAAATTTTATAATAATATACGACTTTTTGCAAGTTTTAGTTTATGAAAATTTAGTTCACGGTAGAAGTTAAAAATTAAATTAATAAAATATAAGTAAGTAAGTAAATTAAATTAATAAAATATAAGTAAGTAAGTAATAAGTTAAAAATTAAATTAATTAGTTAAACATTTTTTTGGGTTTAACAAAATTAATGTTGTAACTGTAAGTTTTCTTTACAACATAATATATCATAAATCTCCTAGAATTCTTATATATTATGACCCTTTCATAACTTCGACGTATTTGGTATTACTGAGTGACTCAATCGAACTTGAAGCCGCTATGACTAATGCAGTGTGGAGCCTTATAATACAATTAAAACGGCTGATACGGCGTAGTGCTACGTCTCTACATGTGCTACGCTGTACGTGCTACAGCCCTCGTAGCTCGACTACAGCTTCGCAGAAGTTCTTAGTCAAAGACAACACAACAAAATTAAATACGTAACTTTACCGTTGTTCGTGACTCGACGTGTAATGTAATGTAACGCACCCTTACCCTTGGCCGACTTTGAATAGTTGTGAAACATCTTCACGAGCTACACGTCATCTACACGAATTGGATGTACATGTTCTTTATCTTTACATAATATTAAATGAAGTGACTTCCGCTATCTTTTCGCTTAGATCTTTTAATGTACTCAACAGATTTTCATGCAGTTTTCAGCAATAAAGAGAGGGAAGGTTTCCGTATCTCTACCAATCCGTTGA
>DWQK01001881.1:0-14397 GCA_018231225.1 Noctuana stator
ATGACTTTACAATCTTATATAGGTAAGTACTACCTATACATCCTATATAGGTAGGTACTATATGTATAGTATTAGTATAGTACTTATAGGTATAGGATTTAGTAGCCATTATGATCAACAATTCGTTCTCTATTATCTTGTAATTTCTTTTGGTTTTCATGTCGCGACTTTTTTGTTTTATCTGTAACACATTTATGGTAAATTTGTCTCAAGAGTCGTATAAATATCATTATCATAAAATAAAACTTATGCAACATAGGAACCCTTCAGCTGCAACTCTACAATTCTAATTCTACGAACAGTGTAGCGAACTGCAAATGTAGTTTTATAGCAAGAAATATAGTAACTTACTACATAATTTAGGTGTTATTAGACTTCGCGTTGCTTTGGACCAATAAAAAAGTTGTGAGCGTGTGTATAAATAAACATGCGTTCTATTTGCAGCGACCGACGCGTGCGCAGCGACGCACGTCTACACAGATCCTGCTGTTGCACATGTGACATAGTTTTTGTAAACTAAAACAGATTTGTTTAGGTATCTTTTTCCGGTAGAACTATTCTTTTACTATACTATCAGACAATTTAATGAATAAATTAATTTAAATTAAGTTAGGGAACTCTATCTATTACAAGTATCTAATACTGCTTCACACTCATAGTCTTTTTCAATTAAATTGCCTTACAATTTTACAAGTTCAAATCTTACACCGCACCGTAATGCGGATACAATCGGAAATAAAACAGTTGGAATTATGGAGTTTATATAACAATACCATTTTTCATTGCACATTCTCAATTAAAATTTTAAAATCTTTAGCTCTTTGTAATTAAGTTTTAAGCTCAACCATAAAACGTCTAACGATGTTGAGATATTGAACTTATAAAAAATTTTTTCTTTGATGACTTATTCAAAATTCCAAATTTTCTTTTAATAGGTAGTAAATGAGAAGCAATCGAGCATGCGGGCCACCTGATGACACATACGTGGCCACAATCCAATCTAAGGACATACGTGGAGGCGTAGCTAATCCTGAGGACTTAGATGGTCGCCTCAAATAAGGTGTCTCTGACATTAATCCTGTCCAGCTGACACACATTAATTGCATGGCCACGCCACAAGACTTGCTTGATTCGGGTTGTGAATATTTTGCGGGTAGGGGTACCATCCAACTACTGCCAACCAACCAAATAAGTACAAAAAAAACCAAGTGGACTTATTGGTTTTTTTTTATATCAGTTGCATCACAAATCACAATGAAGTCTAGACGCTATTGATACATGGTGTCGGTGGGGTAGTAGTAGGCTAGTTGTAATTTTATCAGGTGCTAGACGAGTGAGCAAGGAGGACATGTGGGCCGGCGGCAGCGGCCGGCAGCGAGGCGCGAGGGCCGGGTGCCGGGAGGGAGCGGCGCGGCGCGCGCTCCTCTCGACTCGGCGCCGCACCGCAGTCCGCGCTCGGAGCCGCCGCCGTTGGCTCGTTGCTGCTCGCCGCCGCCCTCCCTCCGCATCGTGATTCGCGATCGCCTTTGTTTATTGTCGTACGCGCGCTTCCGCTAACAGCTGTTTTCAGTGCTCTGCCGTCGTGTAGGCGCAGTGTTAATCTGTGTGATAGTCACCTCGATTCAGTGCGACTAGCCCAGTGTGCCATCAGTGTTCCTACCTGTGAGTGTAGATGGGGCGTCCCGAGCGTCCCTGAAGTGCGTGCGGCTCGCGTGCCTTGACTCAGCTCGCGGGCTGCGGCCAGCGGCCCGGCCATGGCGGCTACGGCCCGCCGGGAGATTGACACCGGCGAGGAGGACATCGCAGCCATCGCCAAGCAGATATCGGATCATGCAGAAGCTATTTATCAGACTTGGAAGGCGCGCGGCCTCGCGCCCACGGAGATACTCTCGTGCAGGCCCACGCCCGGCATAAAGCTGGCCGAGAGCTTACGGACTAAACCGAGACCGGAACCTAAGCCCGAAATAAAGCAGCGCCCGGAGCTCCGCAGAGAGCATCGTCCGGAGGTGATTCGTGATCAACGCCCGGACGTAAGACGGGCAGAGCCCAGGCTCGACGTAGAAACTGAGGGTATTGAGATGATGCTCCCACCAGATTTAGTCCCGGAACGTAGCGGTGCAGCAACTGGAGTAAATGCTAGAAGAGCAGACCAAGCTGCAATGCGATTAGAAGTAGCACGTGAAGAGGAAAGACTGCTCCGAGCATTGCGTACCGGTGGTGTCGTAGCGGAACGCAATTCGGAGCGTCCAGACGTGGTGCCACCGATTTCGCTAGTAGACTATGCTAAGAGTCGGTATCAGGATCGTTTAGATACTGGAGCAAGGAAACCCGCAGCGGGCGCTAGTAATGAACGACGGGCTTCTTTGGGTTCCCACGTTACTGAAGCTCGGTCGAAGTTCGAGGCGCGTGCGCGGCGGGCGTCCAGCGCTGGCGCCGGCGAGCCCGCGTCGACTTCGGGACCGGGTGGTACGCCTGTGCGGCCTTTCCTTACGCGTGGTTCAGTTGCTGAAAGAGTGCTAATGTTTGAACGATGTCCCAGTGAAGCCACTTTGGAACTTGCCAAACGGAAGTCACCAGTTGCCACCACTTGGCGGGGTCCTCATGACGTCATCAACAGAGCTCAGGTAGGCTTTGAATTAAGATTACATTGGCAGTACATACATTGGCAGTTGAGTTGTATTTGAGATATTATACCTACTCTTACTTTACTAAATTATCTGATATGCTAACTGTGCAAGCACAGTCTCTATTTTTCTCGCAAAATTTTCCAATAAGAAAATGAACCGAGATAATTAGGTACTAAGACTACGTGCTAATCGATCTTCTTTACGTCGATTACTTGTTCGTAGGACATGTGGTTATAAAAAAAATGCGTCCATCCATCATAATAACCGTAAAGTGAATGGTAAACAAATAAATATCTTGCACATTGCGTTCACGAAAATGGAAACAAACTCTTCAAAGTCTCAATATTAATGTTTGTGCACAAGGATTCACGTTTCAGAAGCAACTTTTAGTTTCAATAACCAAAAATAAGGTCAATGAGCTAATAAGCGCCAAGTATTCCATCATTCGCCTCCAAAACAAAGCATACAAAGATTCGATTGTTCCGAACTTGTTAGCTTACTGTTCCCGGCTTTACACCATATACCTACCTCATACACAGTAGGTACCTACTCGACGCGTCAGTTCTCTGCGTTTTTGTCAAAATGCCAATTCTGTGCTCGTTGAACCCTGTTCATGACATGCGGCAGATCCAAGTTGTAAAACTTTTACAAGTTTGTCAAACTGCATTTCATGCATAATATTTTTAAAAACAATAATCATTCAGCTACTGGGTATTGATATAAAAAAATTCCTATAAATGTGATACACAATAATTATGATACAAGCACACACAAATAGCAGAATAGGTACATTTCGCAATTATAATAGAGTGGCTAACAATAAAATAGTCCGTCCTACTGAGATGGCTCTTATATTTACTGCACAATCAACCGTTTTTGCTTGGGTAGTCATGAAGTGATCGAAGAGCCCTTATTCAGCTATGTCTCCGGAAGTAGGTCTAGTGGCGCCAAGCAACCTGCCTGTGTTTGTGACAATTTTCATTCACTTTGTCAAATCAAGCGTTCCGATTTAGGTCGTAATTTATGACGATAAAGTTATTGTGGTCATTAAATTTTACTATCACCTTGTTTTCCTATTTCTTTGGCTTGGTATCGACGAAATATCTGAAGTCTTTTGTCCGTATACTGAAATGGTCATCTTATATTGGCTGATAATACCCATAACTTTCATTTCTATCGTAAATGCTTTCTCATCATACTTTTCCTTTCTCTCTTATCTGTCACGTTAACCTCTATATTATATGTACATTATATATTATATATTATACATACCTACTCTATCTTTTCTCCTATTTCCCTAATATTTGTAATTCTTTCTCTTTCATACCGCGATCCGACGTTTTCTCTGCTTTGTTTAAAGGTTGACTAGTAGAGAATACTTATAGCATTAAGTTTTAAGATATACATAAATAAATATTTAACGAACGATGCAGGTCACGAAAACTCTTTTAAAATCAATTCGTTTATATAAATATAATTTTGTTCTGCTTATTAAGAATGGTGTCTACATCATACCTAGTTCTCAGTTTGCGTAGTTCTCAGCGCAACTACAAGGAAAATGTATTTATTATTCGATACAGTTCTTAAGTTATGTATGATGTATTTGTTTTGTGGCGATTTGAACATGATGACCAACAATAGGTATTTAACGTGTAGGACATGATGACTTCATGTCTTTATGGCGGATTACGTTGAGTATACATTTTGAGTGCAATTAGTTTTGTTTTCCAATGTATGTTTGTAGTTTTGGTGAGGCAGATTTGACGGAAATAATTAGTCTTAAATATACCTACCTAGTCTGTGATTTACTCCACGCATAAATAGTTTTTATAAATTTGCTCTTATAGATTAGTGACTTCATGGAAAAGATAACAGAGAATACCTAGATCAAACTATTTTGTAGAGTTAGCGAAGCGCAAATATTGTGATGCCATAGAAGATAAAAAAAAATACCTTTTTTTTTCAACTTTGCGACTTAGCACCATCACCATTTGGCTTTCTCTTGAAATTTACGAAACTCGGTGCTTATGTGAGCTGGATCTAAATTGGAGCGTTCTATATGGTCGCATTGGTCGCTATTGACTAGATTGGGCAAACGCAATTTTCCCGCATCGTCGCGTGTTTATAACCGACAACTGTACCGTCGCTAATTGCTTGTCACGAAACAAATTACTTAACACTGCCATTGAGTTCAACGTAAGATTTGACACAAACTTGACGATTGTTCTAATTGAAACACGCTCTGAATTCAATTTAACGGAAATTAAACTATACAAATCGTCATAATATTGATTTGGGTAATTTGGTAACTGTGGAAGATGTATCGATTAACTAAGAAAACTTACAGCAATAACTATGTAAATAGTAGGTGGCCAAAACCTTGTTAGATATTAAAATTATTTAATTTATTTAGGTATCTATTTCTTATTATTAAATTATAACATTGTGAACGTTACTATAATATTATTAGAAAATAAATACTTATTAATAAATTTTTATATTCTAAACGTTACTATAATATTATTAGTAAAATAAAACTACTTACTAGTTATCTAACTCGTAGCCAGATAGTGATAATTGTATAGAGAATAGGTATTACAGATTTACGGATTATACATATTTCGAAGTTTTCAAATTCATTTAACAAACAATATTATTATTATACTCTTTATGGTAATACCATACTGAAAGCACATTAAAATAAGTACAGAAAATAAGAGCACAAGTTAGTAGGAATTAGGGTTTACATAGGTACGAGTAAGTTATATTTTGAGAGGTATGTATGTACCTATACTTACTTATAGGCCAATTTTACTAATGTTGAATATATGTATATCAATAACATAGCTGTCATAACATTAAATATTTATAGAGCAGGTTTAACACAGCTTGAACGTAAATGCCAACAGATTCTGAAACATTAAGTAGGTACAAGCTGACGAGTTATAGACACACTCTGAAGTACCGCTACACCGTAAACAGATAAGAATTTAAAAAAAAAACACGACTAAAAACTTAACTCAATCGCCTCGTAACTGTCTATTTGTTAATAATTTATAGGCTTTCCTAACGCAGAATATGTATATTTTTTAATGAAATTGTTTTACAAGCTAATAAATACATTCCTAACTTTTCGTGTTTGAAGATTAGTTCTTCAAAGATTCTACGCTAAGCGCGAATGTTTATGAGTCAAACAATTTGCAGATACATAATTTATTTTGTCTGTAATTGTTAATGACAATGATAGTGATATCGAGATTGATATAGGGTCGTTTCTCCAATGTAATCTTAGAGGCCAATGACATACATTTTCATGTATAACAGTATTTTCACGCATCCGGAATTATAAACAGCGGTGTACGAGCAGGATATGATGCTAGGTAGATATGTATGCGTGTCACGGAGTGAGCTACATTGTGTATGGACGAAGCATAGGTAATTTTTACTTGTTTAACCGCTTGCTTGTAGCTACTAGCGAAAGTTCGATAGTAGGCGCAAGCGGAGCTCAATTTATCTGCTATTATAAAATGTACTCGTATGAACCATCCTGCCATCACACATTGGCGACATTACTGAGTGATTGACATCCTCATTCAAATTCGCAGAGCGGCGATTGCTGGCGTGTTTTGCATTTCTTTTATCAACAAAAAACAAAAATCCCAAACTATTTGCGCAGTTGCCGTGAACAGACCTGAAGATAAATAAATATTTACTGTTGACATCAACAGACAATATTTTCACTTTTCAGTTTAAATTCGCGTGTGATTAAAAAAGAACCCAGAAGAAGAGTAGGTACTAAACATCGGTATAATTTAATCTTGTTGTTTTATAAGCTTAGGGGCACCTACACTACCTACACCTACACTCTTATACATGACAGGTCTTTGTAGGGGTCGAAGTATCCAGAAATATTGGAGTCTCTACCGGAAGGCCACAACGACTCATGATGTAAAAACATTGCTTACTTACTAGCGGTTGGACACGTGTTTTACATGTTAACTTTCAACACGAATCCCTGACCTTGATTTTTGAAGAAAGCTCTTTGTATTTCCTTTGTTCAAATTTAATGCCCTTCTAATGAATACTTTTGGCGGGCAAGTCCTGCGATCCTGGTTATTTTTGGAAACGCACTGTCTGTTATGAATTCAAATCAATAATTCTAACTCATTTATAGCTCTAAGCCTGTCAGTCTATTCGTTAATTGTTGAGTTTTTTAATCGGTTTATTTGATGGAGAAAGTTTTTTAATTAGAGTTATCAAAATTAATCATCATGTCGGTATAATTTATTTACGAACAGCACTTATCGCCCTAAAACATAACGCTCAACAAAAATAAAATGTGAATTTCATGAATTGTTTGTAATGATCTTTTGAGTTTCTCGAGTTCTTTCAATGTAATTTCATAGGGTTAATTAATAAACACTGCCAGCTTCACTGACTTTTTAGCAAATGTAAGAGATTGTTCACCTCGATGAACGTGTCTATAGATCTACTACATAGAGAAAAAAAAGTGTTCCAAATTTAAACTCGGCGCGGCGGGAACGGCTTGGCCTAGCGCCCAGACCCGAAGAGACACGATGAGAGCCGAACTATCACGAAATTCATCAAATTGACGGTGATCGTCGAATACATAGTTCTGTGTGTGGTTCTAGAAAATATTCTATATCTCATTAATGCCAAGTTCACAACACATTGTGTTCATAGTTTGACAAACGCCACTTGAGAATGTCAGTCACTTTCTATGCAGTTGCTATTGTCCACAGACCTACAACTTTCCTAAAACTATGACTATGGTAAACTAGGCATGACAAATCCTGAAATAAAACATTATCTCATACTTTTACCTACTAATATGTACATAATTAAAATACCATTTTATAATTATAATGTACTAAAAACGGGTTTGCTTATATTTTGTCTATATTATTATACATATAGCCTAATATTTTACAGACGTCTTTTAATATTATTTGAAATAATAATGAGAAAAAAAAATTTTAGAGTGAAAAGGAATTCGCTAAATCGCCGCACTACAAAATGGCTCATAAAGCTTTGTTCTCCAGTTTTATTGCCTGTCATTATTGTTAAAAAAATTATTACTCATAACTTTCATAACTCAAAAAACTGCTATGAAAACATTTTATTAAGCAAAAGAAAAGAAAGTCAGTTGCTAGGGGCAAGTTAGATAAATTTTATAGTTATTATAAAGTAAGCATTATAATTATTCCATTTATGAATTTAAATAATAAAAAAAATATTTTGTCATCTTCTTACTTAATAGTGAATATATTATTTACCGAAATATAGATAATGTTACATTATTATTTATTTGGATTATTTTAAGAGCCATCACTAAACTGAAATACCTATGTAATTTACATACAGGCAACTAGAAGATCGAACTAGATAAGCAAAAATTTTTCTAACGATTTTGTGATTAAATACCCAATACATTTTAAAAATATTTAGGAGTCATCAGGTAAATATGTACATTGTGTTGTGTTCTCGTAACTAATCGACTTTCAAAAGCGTTACTGCAAATCATACACAATTAAACCAATTTGCGGCCCCATATAAAGCCAGGAAGCACGCGGCGTCATAACCACTTGACTTGAAGGAAGTGATTGGCCAATAGGACGGAAGCCGGCGCTCACAATGGCACAGTTGGAGCGGGCTGCGAAGACATGCAATCACAATCGCCATTAGTAATGGCAGAGGCACACCTAGTTTGTACTAACATTTCACGAATACATTACGTGACCGTTATCTTAAAGGCGTTAAGGACGAAATTTGTTTGATTGGCATTATGCTGTATCTTGTTAGAGCAGGTTGCATGTTTGTGTAATAATGCTGGTTGATATCAGCATGAGTTAAGCACTAATGCGCTTAATGATAGAAAAAAGGACTTCAATATAAAACATTTTCCATAATGGTCCCCTTTTGTGTTTCCTTTTTGGAGTTCAAGAATTTACAAGAGTACAATCTTACCTAAATTACAGAAAGAGTAGGTACCTATAGTCGTAGACATGTTTTTTAAAGTAATATTATGAGCTTTATAAAATCAGACCGTTTCCTTTCTTCCAATTTTTTTAACGATTTATATATTGCGATGGGAGCGTTAATAGAAACACTATTTATTGAGAATAATTTCTTGTTATATACAAAGTTAAATTATCTATTCCTTCTAGTTTTGTATAGCGATCGTCGGACGCTGTCTGGATCCAGAGGTCACATGTCGTTTAATTAAGAATGTTGTCACCAATCTTGGCTCGCTTTAATATCGTCGGTGCGGTCGTGGGATTTGTGAATGAATGAGAACCTATTAATAAACATACAGAACAGTTTAAAGGCTTAATACGTGTTCATTGAAATTATCACTGAAATTAACAACTTCAAGGGTAAAAGCTACTTAATTTAATTTAGATAGTATTAACTATTTTTCTGAGAACGTAAATAGATGGGTTGCTACTCATTAGGACTGTGACTGAGTTGGTCCCCCAAACGAAACACAATAATTTGACACAAGACTTGCTTTAAGGCGGGTTAGGCGGCTACGATTATGAGGGCAGCAGTGGTTCCTCCCCGGCCGTAATGTCAAAGATCTACCTTCCTGCAGACTCTACAAAGAAAGCTTCAAAATAAATGATCTCCTGAAATAGTACATATTATGTGCACCTCTTTATTGGAAACAGAATAACTTGGTTATTTAGTGATTAGTTATTATGACCCAAGACGAACTGTGTTCTACCAAGTAAATACGTACTTTCTGTCTGAAACACAGTATTTTTATTTACTCTACTTACCTACTATATCCCACCGTCAGAACTGTCCAGATAAGATTATCTAATCATTATTTCTTTCTTTTCTAATTTCCTTGACGACCGCTGATTAATTACCAAACTTTGTTAGTTCCAAACTCACTTAGGCAACACTCAGCACCGTATTAGATTGTAATCTTTTACACATAATTCTGTTTGGCTATGTTATGGTTTCCGTTGGGCTAGGATCGCGTGCGAGCATGCGACCTGGTCAACCTTGGTTCCTTGCTGGCTAGTCTAACGATTGTATGTAAACTTTATTATGTATAGGTTTTATCGTTGTAAGATATTGAACCTATTTCTAAGATATTGGTTAATAAGAGGGTTGTTGTATGAACTTTTATGGTTGATTTGACCGAAACTACCATAAGGGGAAACTACTATAAGAGTAATTTAAAGCAAACAGGGTTACAAATAACGAAGTCATACCAATAACATAAACGTTAAAGCCAAGTTCTCAATTAACTTGACATTCTTAAGCATTCGGTTAACGGGTTTGCTGAAAAGAAGATATATCTGATTTATATATAAATATGTTATATAATAATATTATCTGGTTCTAGCCTCGGAACGTGAATTGGCAAAACGTAATATTTTTTGCACAGACAAATCTCATAGTGTGACACAGCACAAAAAACTTGATGAAAAAATTAAAAAGATTATCCTGACACCGACAGCGGCTAACGATCATTATATAATATTCTCGCTTTAACGTCCACGTGGTGTTAGCCTTTCCAACATCATTACGAATTTTGTTAAAATTTCTTGGTACAATAATAGAGATTTGAAGAACTTTTGAAGAGATATAGAGCAATTTCATATATTTTCTTCATTGAATAAGTACCTACTCGTCCGTTAAATTGACACTGTACGTACCTATAATGTTACTTTAACAGGTGAGTAGTTTTTGGGATTTTACTCCAAGATTATGAATAATTCCTTACATTAGTTTTTAAACAATACGTCTAACGTATTGATTCGACATTTACTATGTCGAACATGATAATAGTATAATGTCTTAACTTCACTTAAGATATATAAGATAACCTATGCTGGTATCACCCCCTTTACCTATTCGTTAAAGTCTGACGATAGAACCAATCACTAATAAAAGGCGCACTGATCGTGAGAAAGTGAAAGTGCTGTCAAAAACTTTAAAGCTTCCGTTAAATACTGAACGTTTTCTTAATTTCATACGTTGTGTTCTTTAATTAAATACGAACTTATCTCGTCATCGTTAACGACTTCGTGGATTATAAATAGGAAGCGTCAAAATGCCGTTTTTATCTCGTCACAAGACTGTGACTTTCGCTTTTAGTATTTACTATTTTTAAACTTACCATCTTTATAACGGTCGCTCAATTATGCAAATGATTGTAAATTTTTGGTCACTTTTACGATGTTTGAATATTTACCGAATTGATATGGTCGGAAATTTCGTTCATGAAGTTGGGAATGCGCGGTTGTTTAAGCCGCCGTAATTGTCGTTAACGAAATGTGTAAAGATTAATTTTAATTTGTCATTAAATAGGTAATTACAGTGAGTGTTACCAGATTGAATATCTGAATAGATTATAATATGCTGTTTATTGATTTTTATATAAAAAAATATCACGTGTCAGCTGACCACCCTTACGTTAAGTGGACATTAAACTTGAAGTTACGACTTATAAGTATTTAAGATTTTCCATTCCTTTCGAACCCTCGAGGAAGATCAGTATTCAAAATATTTTTTTTTATCCGAAACTCAATGACACCTTCATAATTTTCCTTTACATCACAAAATTCTTTTGCTTCGTTTTAGTAATAAAATTGAAATTTGGAAATAATTACTATTTTATTATCTGTAGAAAGTGTTATATCGTTTGTATACGTATTCTGTTAATTGCCAACATATTATACTCTGTATGTATACCTACTCTCTACATAGTAACTACACTGTATCGATCGCATAGATCACATGCAGTCTTACGAGTTGGAAGACATGTGGGTCAACGACCGAAGATGCACAGAGCTTACTAGAGCAGCGATAAGAACATAAATTATCCTACACTTCATATAATTAGAAACATAATATTATGTTTCACTCATGTTTCACTCACGCATCACACGATAGAAAGTGTTCGAGAAACTATGCATAGGCATAAACTCGGATGCTACCAATGTATTTGAGGGAATATTATTATTTATATTATGTATCTTAATTAAATTATTTATGTTAATTAGACTTAAAGTCTACGTTTAGGCTAAGTAGAAATCTTAAGAGAACTTAAGAAACAAAACCATTAAAAAATATCATCATTTAACTTGTATCAACCATATTGCTAACATCATAATATATACATGTAAGTAAACAGCTGAATAGAAAATCCGTATAGATACAAAAGACGAGGTAATAATTCAGCAAGGCATTTGTATGCGTGGTTGATTCGATATCATTAGAAGGCGCTAACGAGATGCTAAAATAGCATTTCGTGGCGATCTAATAAATGGACGGGATTCTGTGACGCCATTCCAAGGCTTAGTAAACGTTTAGACGCTATAAATGCTGGCCAGTCTACGTAAATAATTGTAACGTGTTCTAATAATGCTTTAAATAGCTTTCGACGAATTTGTTGGTACGCGATTCAAAACCTTTTGTATTAGAAAAAGTTATATAGATGAAGATCATTGTCACGGGAGTTTATAAGCTCTCCTCACTTACATTTTCATTTTGAATTGTTAATAGAAAAAAAATCTCAGGCAGAGATAGATACAGACTAAAAAATAATTTGCCGAATTGATAACTCATTTTTGTGCTGTCCGTTATAACCGGAATAATCGGAAAATTGCAGTCATAAACTTTATTGTTATTATTAAAAATATTAAGAACCATTCGGAGTAAGCTTTTGAATAAATTAAAGTGTTAAAGAAATGTTAATTTTCACCCATTTCAGGTTATAGCTGTATATATAATTCAAGACAGTTACCTAAAGCTGTCTAGCTAACATCCGTGGGTGAACATAAATAATGTACCTAACAGCCCTATCTGTACCTAATTAAAACTTCTTGGAATCCTTACTAGAATAATCGGGGTATCTTAAACGTCTTGTCTTTTTCAAGGAATTCAAATGGAAACAATCTAACAAAGGATTCACTAATTATCAATACCTAATTTGTGAACTGTTGGTAATTTATCAATTATAGTTTAGAATCTCTAAAATATTCACACAATTTTATCAAACGAATTTTGTAACCAGTTCCAGTCAGGTGGCCCGCCTGCCTATATTCTAAGTTAAAAAATATATTATTAATATTTTCTGTTCTTTGCTCGTCGATTTTTTGATGATTCCTTTAATAAAAATAGTATTTAAATAATAATCATTTTTATTTATGCATAGTTTTCTCTAGTATGAGGCTCTATTCTCTAGTCGGTGTCTTGCAGGCATGCATGCTCGTTTGTACAGAAGTAGCAGCTGTAGCAGTTTACAATAATATAATCTGGTGCATTAAGACGAACTGATGCGTAAAGTGCGCATTGATTATAGTGAACCGAACTGAATTTGTGCAAATTATAGCTCTCTTATTATTATGGGTTTTTGTTGCCGATCGGTCGGGTGCGTTAATTTTCAGTTGTGGCTTTCATTTCATAATGTCCAATCGCATTCAACGATCCCGCACGCAGTTTACTTTCGATTCTATGAAGACTTCGTTCTCTTCATTTTGTATTATGATGCACTATTATATACGTACCATGTTTAATTTTCTTTATTCACTTCTACTTTTCTTTTGATCATGAATAAATACAAAACGAACTAGTCGATCTAACTACGCGAACTTCACCATACTGATTCGACTCTGATCCAGAAACCTATGAAGTAATGAACAATTCGCGACCAGCGCTTAACGTCCTAATTTAAAAATATATCGTTTTAAACCCTACAATTTTTTGCCATGTAGTTTTGACTTCGTTTATTCACAGAAACTGATGTACCCATCGCCCATTATGAAAGTTCTTCAGAAGTTGTAAGAGTGATCTGTGGTACATCAATGATTAGCAAAGTTCCATCCACACTACCTAGGATCGTAGCGGTTTTCCACGCTTTGATTCTGATGTTCCTTCCTGCCTACAGCTGTTGAAGAGCATTTCCAGGGGACTATGATAGGGCGTTCTTTAAAAAATCTGCTAAAGGAACTCTTCTTCAAAGCCGGCAACGTATTAGTGACTCCTCTAGTGTTGTCCATGTTCATAGTCGACGGTTATCCATCAACATGAGCTGGCCCGTCTGCTGTTTGCTAGGCTTGTAGTAATTTATCTCATAATCCATTACTCATAATCAAATATCGTATATCCAGCTAAACGCTGTTTTCACTGAATCTGTATGTAACTAGATATGTTTGTTATTCAATTCACATCTGAATGCGTTTGTGTTGTTTCTTCTGTTTACGCTCAACGCCTCGTCGTGTTTTACTTAACATTTAATTGTTTGTGTAAATGGAGTTGTACGTCGGTATGTGGAATACCAATTTATTAAGTGTATGTCAGTTCTTGACATTATCATATAATTATCTTTATATTTCACAAAGATTGCAGAGTATGTAAATTATTATGTAAGACAAGATCCTTTTACTCTCTTATGCAACTTCGAAATTCGTCATTTTTAATATCTTTCTAAGAATATATCAGTATTTATGAACACATTTAGATAGACACACGAATACAGATTCAAATCTTATCGCTAACGCAGCTGTTTCTTCCCGACAACAAGAAATATTACTTATTTTTAATTTCATGGAAATGCATGTAGTGTGGTAGTGATGGTCACATGATAGCTGAAGACGTATCCTAAGGTTTATTGGGACGAAAACAAAAGGGCACCATATTTAATTTACTATATCTTAATATATATAAATTACGTGTCACAATGTTTGTCCGCGATGGACTCCTAAACTGCTTAACCGATTTAACCAAA
>DWQK01001882.1:0-14396 GCA_018231225.1 Noctuana stator
TAGCTACTATAGCGTTGTCTCTGTCGCGCGCGGGTCCGCTGATCTGTTCCGATACCCAGCTAAACCTCCGCGGTCCTCGAAATGAAGCGAATCGCGAAAATAGTCAGCGTTACAACAGATCATCGGATTCCGCGGAGGAATTTACTGCGCTGAGTTTCGCACGCCACACAAAGGACAGCTCGGGTGAATCGTACAGCGGTTCCGCTATCAGAGTTCCACGTCGGATGAGTGCTACTGGAGTTAATAAATTGAAAGTAATAGAAATAATGTAATAATGCTGATTTTGTTCATTAAATCGATTATAATCTAAAAGATTAACATCTATCGTTTTCTTGCAGTGTGTATGATAGAAGGAAAGAAAAGGAAAGAGAAGTATTAAGAAAAGAGGGTAAGGAAAATTATAAAAAAAATATATAGGTTACTGTGAAAATATGTGATAATAATAGTTAAATTAGTAATGCTAAGAATGTTGCACAAGAGCTTATTCATTTCAAATTTTGCAGAAATATGATGGTATAGGTGACAATCACAGATGTGATTGACAAGAGAAGGCTGTAGTCAAGTTTGTAGAAATTTACTGCATGGAATTCTACAGGACGTGCGGTCATCAAGTCGCGAAGATTTTTTAACATTTCTCGTGTCTCTGGACCTAAAAATATAAACAGATATAGAACATCATCATGTGTTTTTTATGGTATGAAGTAGCAGACAAGGATGCAGGCCACCTGGTGTTATGTGGTCGCTGCCGCCTATATACATCTACATCCAACCTCATGCAGGCTTGTGTCCTGCCTGAGGTCGCAAGCAGTTGCGCTGCTACCCCGGCTGATGGCCGCCTCATATAAGTATCGCTCATGATCGCCTCATGGTTATAATATTATAATATAAATAGGTAATAAACAGTCAAGATTTGCTAGGTTCGATTTAGTTGGCTCTAAATCTGAAGACAAATTACTCATTTGCTATTGCAATAATATTTAAAACAAGTGTAATTATTGTGTAAGTTTATCAAAGTTATAGAAGTGAGAACTTACTGATTATCTTGTTGTGAAGCAAGTGATAAACAAGTCGAATAATATTTTCACTCTGCGCGTAAGTCTGTTCGCATCGATACATTGCACTTAATAGCACCAACGCACAGGAAGCAATTCTAAAAATGCTCGAAAAAACTGGCAGGACTCCAAAATAAAATTGGATATTCTGTAAAGATGTCACTTTTATCATTCCTCTCATCTTGTTATTATATTACCAAAAAGTATCTACGAGTATATTCAAAAATTTAGGGAATAGATTGGACTTCAAGTCATTTTAAAGGAAATCAGAAATCTCAGAAATTATAGGGTTTTGTACCTTCTCTCCTAAAGTGTATAATATTCCACGTAATAACGTAATATTCCTCTAATAAATACAGACTACTAATAATTGGACAATAAGTTATAATGGATAAAATATTAAACTTACTATATTTCCCACTAAGATCCGTATAGCTACGTTCATCAAAATAGTTATATCTATCAATATAGTTAAACATACTGCCATTATCTGTAAATTAATAATTTCAATGTTAATAATTTCAACATTTCAATTTAACTCTTTTATAAGTCATAAGTTACATTTTTATTTGGTCTTACCCTAATCCCATACATGGCATTTACATAGTTTGTTTGTTCCAAAATCAATAAATAACTACTATCAAGTTTCATTGCAATTAAGTCCCTCTGACCAACTGCTTGTACATAGATGATGCTTGTCGTGTTTCCGATACCAAGCCTTCTTTCAGCCACTACATCTTTCACCAAGCCGGGTACATTGTCGCATGACAAATAATATTTGCTAAGCAAATCTTCAAATACTTTAAGACGATACTCGATCTGAGTGACTTGTGCTATGGTGTCGGCAACGGTGTATTGTCTCATCAGTACATAGATGTAGTCAATCATATTGACTCCAATGAACATCGAGTTACAGCTGACATACCATGCCGCCACATCGAAGATAGTACTGACCACGCCAACAGCAGTAAAAATGATAGTGATTCTAATCACTTTCTTCCTAACAATACTGTAATAATTCATGTTCAAAATTCTGTCAATGTGTTCGTAAGTATTGTAGTACTTCAAACAAATGGATCTGCCGTATTTGAGGACGTAGATTACATCAAGTATGTATTGCAGGTACCCGAATATGAAGATAATTTTGATGAAATCCTTAAAAGTGAAAGAGAAATGGCCATCCGACATGCCAAGCTTGCGGTAAAGATTAAATCCGTTTAACACAGCAAGAAACAATGATAGAGCAATATGTTTTGTAAACGAACGTGAATATTTAAGTTCAGTTCCTTCAAGATATAGGCAACTGAGACCGAACAGTTTCAAAACTGAATTTAAAGGTTTTATAGAATAAAAAGTGTTATTCTTCATATAGTTTCTACGCTCACTTCGAGCTTTTAATTTGGAAGGCAACATTGCCGGAGAAGTTAATATCACTCAGTTTTCAATGTAGCTACATTGAGCTTTATATCCACGCAGTCTTATCTATGAGCTTTTTAATAGCTTTATTCGCTCTATTATTGCGTCCATAAATGTTATTTTATAGCGTAATCGTATTTGTTCAATCAACAAATTCAGAGTCATTAACGATTCGTTCATTAGATACGCATAATTAAAGTGGTTCATTAATTTTTTTTGTAGTTAAATAGAAATTAATTAGAACAATAGTTGCCTTAAAATATTTATTGAAAAAGCACATTAGATAATCATTGTTGAATTATATCAATGTAAGATTGTTTATTAAGCAGAAAGTTTATTTTGATAACTGTATAGAAAAACCTAAACTTGTGTTTACAAGCTTATTTTTAATTCTTTAGCTGCTTAAGTAATTTCATAATTTTATGAATTCATTACTAGTATTAACATGATCGTTACATTGATTTTAAATTTACAAACTATTACGGAACATAACTTAATGTTTAATGGGTATATTTGTATTTTACTGGCCATAACTAATTTCATGTACCTACTGGCCGAAAATTCATTTCATATACTGCAACAACAATATAGTGTACGTAACAACAACAGAAGTGATTGAGACTAAGAATCGATAGTCAATGGTAAATAATTGAACTACATGAAACTGAATTGGCCTCGAAATCACTAGATCACGAAGTACTTTCACCACATCCCTCGTTTTGTTAGCTGAAAATAAACAAAAATAGAAAAAGCGATTAATATAACCATTACAATTAAAGTTTTTAACTGAAACGACTCATAAAATAAAGAAAGTTGTATAATTTTTTTATTATTAAAAATAATAAATACAATTAAAGGATATCATGCCATCAAATTAGAGATTTTCTTAAAGCTAATTACAAGGAAAAATAAATTGTAAAGATGATTTATCTTAATAACTATGACAGTGATATTATTTTAAAGCACAATTTTAATATGTAGTACCATTGTAACCATAACAACACTTACGGATTATCTTATTAACAAGCAAGAGATCCGAAACCCTTACGATTCTTCTCAATTCTGAATAAATATTCTCTGCTCTATACACTCCACCAAGAATCAATGCCGCTTGAGTGACCAGTCGTAACAAACTAGATGCTACAGTATAGAATTCTGATATTTTAACTGTAAAAACCTAAAATAAAAGCATAGGTTAAAAATAATATTATTAAAATATGTTTTAATGTTTTTGTTTAAAGGCAATATTGCATATCATTTAATTTAAGTACATGAAGAGGAAATCATATGATAAACATCAAACAAAAAGTCAATTACCACAGTCCCCACAATAAGCCGTACCGCTAAGTTTATTGTGATTGTTATATCAATTAGTAGACTTATGCACATTATCAGCATCTGTAAATATAAAATCCTAAGTCTGTTTGCTGATGTTTATATTGATGATAAATTAGCAAATTAACTCTCTTACCCGGAATCCATACATGGTATTAATAAAATCAGCTTGCTCAAGTAAGAGCAAGTAGAAACTACTAAATATTGTAATTGAATACTCTCGATTGATAGAAATTGTTTTCAAAAAATCTAATCGATTAGAATCTTTTGCTTTTCTTTGTCGATCTCTTTTAAGATTTTTTATAATTTCCAAAACTACACCCTGTAACGAAGAACTTGACAAGTAAAAGTCTTCAAGTATATCACCAATTGACCGCAAACGGTACTCGAGTTGGATCATATTCGCGATGATGTCGACGGCGACCAACATTCGAAGAAACGAGTAAAAATAATTCAAGCAGTATAAAATGGAGGCTGTCCAACTAAGACTGAAACCCCACACAATAAAGTCAAAGATATAGCTGAAGAAACCAACAATCGTGAAAGACATTAGTATGTTGAAGATGCTCCTCCTAATAACACTGTAATAGGTCATGTAAAGAAATCTGTCTATGTGATCGTATACCCTGAGGTACTCCAAACAAATTTCTCCGCCATATTTATAGACAAAATATAAATCAATTATATACTGAAAGTAACCGATTAAAAAGACAACTTGGACAAAATCTCTAAAACTGAGCTTGATTTCCATATTCGAAACTTGAATTTTGAAAAATAAGCTTAGAACGTTAAGCACAGTTAATAGGATTAAAAGGGTAACAATTTTAAATACGGACCGTGTAACTTTAAGTTTCACCTCATCTCGATAAAGGCAGCTGAGTGCAAACATTCTTAGTACAGGAATTAAATTTCCATACGTGTAGAATGTGTCAAACTGTTGCGAGATTACACCTACATTCATTTCAAATCGCAAATTGAAAAGGTTGCAAAGAAAATTGAAAAGATAAAACTTGGAAATTTTGAAAAGAGCAATCAAAATAATGTTTTTCCTGTTAAAATTTCCTTTGTGTTGACTTAATACCTGTCACCGTGTTTCGACGTTTAGTCATTCACTGTTGATTGCAGATTTTTAGCAGTTTTAGTAGTGCCTTATGCTTTAAATCAGTTATGTATTTCCAGGCTTTACGTAGGCATAGCAACGATTCTGTTTCTTTGCACTGATGATAATTTGTGGTTTCGAGTATTTATACAATAAATCTCTTTGTCTAATACACACGGTCGTTCCGAACAATGATCATAGAACAAATAAACAACAAGAACATGCTATCTATAATCGGGAGGTTTTAAATTTCAATAGTTTTCATTTGAAAAATGGATTCGTGCAAGCGTTCCTCGCAGCGTTTTTTTTGCAATTAATACATCATTATTTATATTAATGACTATTCTAACAGTCGCAATTAGTGTTCCACGTTTGGCTTTAATTTAAAGGCAGACCAATAATGGTTTTGAGATCCAACTCTAACTGTAAACGTTCTAAAATTTGTGTTTTAAATTGGCTTTTACCAAACTTGGTGTCGTCTGTGAACAGAGCGAAGTAGGAAATTTAATACATTTGTATTCAGCTTTTAAAACATGACATGTATTGTGGAGTCTACATGGAATATTGTCCTTGCTTTGAGGCACCTAGATGTAGACATTAGAATTGTCAATGATCCAAAATGGGCCGACTTTTGTTCGTCTCTTAATCATGTTAATATTCTCAGATGCGGTTGTATTTCGACGAATTTTGTATCAATTTTTTCCTTCGTTCCATCGATAGTCAATCCTTGGAAAGATGTGCTTTGCCAATAACCTTATTTGGTTGGCAATTATTATTGCATATTATACTTATGCAGACAAATCACCGCTACTGTTGAAGGGTTCGTTTGTTGACCTCATCGTTACGGATACTATCGCATTATGAAATACCGGAGACAGCTCTCGAGAGAGCTTGCTAAGTGAGTGAGCTGATGACAATGATTATAATCAAATTAAACCAACAATATTTCTATTTACTAATAGAATTTCAAAAATAATGCGAGATCAAATAATTCTCTTTGATATACTGTGGTAAATGTAAGTTTAAATATTGTAGATTAATTTAAACTACATTAATTAAATGGAATTCGAGCAATTATGTCGGCGTGTTTGCCGATATATCTACAATCTACATGGAAGTTAGTATTAAGCATTTATGAAGTGAACTGTGACTAAATTATTAAACAAAAATTAAAACTGAATGCAACCTAAAGGTCTGGTCCGTTGTTTTGTTACAAATTGCAGCAATGTGCTTTATTGGTGTCATTAAATATTTATCTTTTTTAGGGCAATTACTTTAACTGTTGTTGGATCGTTGATCGAATTGTTTGTTCTTTTTAGTCAGAAACGAATAAAATTGTTACTGTCTCAATTGTTTTGTTAAGTCCGCCATTTAGTCCATTAATTGTTTATAGGATAACAAGCGACCAGCCCCGGCTTCGCACGGGTGCAATGCTGATACTAAATACACTACAGAAAAACTTTGAACGTTTATACATATAAACCTTCCTCGTCAATCACTCTATCTATTAAAAATACCGCATCGAAATCCGTTGCGTAGTTTTAAAGGTTTAAGCATACATAGGGATGTAGGGACAGAGAGAGCGACTTTGTTTTATACTATGTAGTGAGTGTAGTGTGCCATTAAAAAAAGTGTTTTCAACAATCACGAATATTACGATACTGACCGCATTACAATTACAAGATTATTGATCAGTCATTGCGATGTCACAATGGCGTCATAATGAAGCCATCAATACCATCATAGTTGTAGAATAATAATTATAACTCTCGTTATGAAAAAAACTGCCTTCAACGTTGTTGCGCACATACCTACAACTGTACCTTATTAGGCAATTAACTAAATTTACCTTCGAATATTCTACTACGGGAGACTAAAACGGAAAATTGCTTACAAAGAATGACCGGTCTACATTCCGCCTAAATGGCTGGCTTGAACGCTCCTTTAGATTGATTTTCCGCTTGAAAAGAAGTCGCGTGAAAGCAATTAAGCAAGTAAACACGGGGTAAGGTCCGGGGAGGGTGTCACCCTTGCGATGCGGTTATTTTTGTTACCACCCGTGAAAGGACATTGTACGGAGTAAATACGACATAAAAGCTGTCGGATGTCGCATTATGGCGGTATTTAATGGTTATAGTTTCGTTCTGCCGACGTTAAAAGGGACGCCTGCAAGAATGATTTGAGGTTTCTATTGAGAGGCAGTGGGAGTTTAGCGGTGATTGTCAAATGTTAATAATTAATTAATTATTGTCGAGAGGATTTAGGTTCGAATACGGCGAGCACCATTACTATTCTAATGCGCGCTATTATGTTTTAATAGGTATGATTACTCTGTGTTTTGGCAACATAAAACCAAGGTAATTATTCGACTGAGTTAGTCACATATCAGAGCGCGTTAGGACTACACGTTCTCTTTGCGAAATTAGAAAAGTACAGTAACATAGGTACCTACAATGTTAACTGATGTTTTACCTGATCTTTTTAATCTCATCTTTTTGTATGCTGTGGCACGCGGTTTTACCCGCGTTAAGAATAGTAACGTTATGCTTAATAGCTTTTAACCGTCCTCATGAACGTAGCCTCTATCATATACAAAAAGAATGTTTCAAGTCGGTCTAGTAATCCGTGAAATCAGCGAGGTCAAATAAACAAACTCTTCAGCTTTATATTAGTAGTATGGAAGTATATAATTAAGAAAGTGCAAATCGCTGTTATTTACTTGTAGTTACCTGTCCGAATACCACAGAATGCACCTACGATTACTGATAACATATATAATTAGAACATAAAGATCCATCGTTATAAATAGTAATTACTATTTATAAGTTGACATTAATATACGTAACGGTCATTAAGTTTTCCAATATTATGCGCACATTGTAAATTACATTATATTACTTTACACTTGCTCTAAAGCGAAGGAAAACATCGTGTTAAAATGTGACATCTCATCCCACGAACGTGAATATTATGTACGACGAGCGACGCTTTTCGAAATGTCTTTGAAGCGTTATTAAATATTTTCCAACATTACTTCCACACTACCACCCACGGGAGCCTGCATACCTCAAATGATTCCTGTTGCGAGAATCGCACGATGGAAATGAATAGCTTTCACAGAATCACGAAGAAATATCTATCTAACGATTCCTTTATTTATTTGACAACTAGATGTGCCATGCGGTTTCAACGGCGTTAAAAAAAAATACGTAAATGCTTGATAGCCTATAACCTTCCTCATGAATGTAGCTATCATTATACAAAAAGAATTTTTCAAATCGGTGCAGTACTTAGTTCGGGAGATTAGCGCGTTCAAACAAACAAACGAACAAACTCTTCAGCACTTTACAGCTCTTTAAATTAATAGTATAGATTTATCTCAATACCTTTCTCTCATTTTTTACATACCTATTTACATTGTACTTATAAGTACACTTCAAACTTTGTCATTGTTTGCAAGAAAAAAATCGAAATATATACGTAGATACCTTCACTTTTACGCTACATTTAAATATTTCACACGTTGAAAATTAGTTTTTTGCACTAAAAAAGATCTGAAAATCTATGTGATACAAGAACTATTTCATTGCAACAAAATATGTATCGATATTAAACTTATTAAGTTGTGCTTATTGACAAGTATGGTATTTATACTTATAATCTGATCCCAGGCCACACTACACAGGTGGTAGAGCTTACAGAGTTCGCTGGGGGAGGTACCAACGCTGCCCTCATAAGTTACCGTGTAGCAAGTCCTGTAGCAAGTAGGTACGTACTTGTGTTTCGGTTGGGGAGGGTTGCTGCCGGACATACTATATTTGAGGCGACCATCTCAGTCCTCGTGAGTAGCAACGCCTACACGTATGATATCAGACAGGACTCTCCTATTTGAGAATGATCGTGGATGTCCATGGGTTGCAGTGACCACTTTACATCGTATGCTCGTATACTAGGTACTCATAAACAATAAAAAAACGCAAACCCGGAGACCTCCTCTGCGACACTCACGTTAGCATAAAAACGCCCATAAGCCGATAATTTATACGAATTTAACAAAACTTTAATCCATTTCCATTCATTTAATGAGTGCTAAATTCAAAACATCATAAATTATGAGCTCTGTTCAATATTCATTAAAACGTCATTAGCATACCCATAACGAATTATTGATTATGAAAGTTTTTGAACGAAGGGAGTTTTCATTTTCTGTGCGAATAAACAGATAATCTTCAGTTGTTCGTTTGATTAAGCACGGCTTAATTAGTTCAGTGTCCATTCATCTTTTTAACCCCCGACGTGGGAAGGAGGAAATTTGAAATGAGTTGGTATTTGTGTCATCCGAGCTTCTATACGAATAAACCGATTTTGATAGTTTTTTTTTTTGAAAAGTGGGTAGATTTACCCAGAACACTCGATTGAGTGTTCTTAGCTATCTATGACTTAACAAATATATTCATTTTGCGTGTTCGCAGGTAGTGTACGAAGGTATAATGTTATGTTGCGATTAGATATTAATATCTCATCACATATCTTAAGATTTTGAACCCATTTTGAACCCAAGCAATTAACATATAAAATATTTAAAAAATTATAAGTTAGGTAGATAGATACCTATGCAACTAGATAAAAAAAAAACATATTGTGTACAGCCGAACATAATTATAACCTTTTTGCAGTCGGTAAAAACGTATGTCACTGTTATCCCCAATTAGGTAATTATTATTATAATTAATTATTATTATAATTAGTTATATTAACATTTATGTTTAACCAGATCACTTAGAAATTTAATAACTATTGATTTGGTTCAAAATAATAATAAACGCCATCTGTTTAGTTCCCTCCGCACTTCACAATTTCGTTAGTTGTAGGAGACAGAGACATCTAGCGGACAGAGTAAAAATTTTTCTGACGCTCCATACTGCATTACGCTTCCCACAGATTTTAAAATCCTCTCTGAGTCACTCTCATTGTTAAAAAAAATTTAAGAAATGTAGCAATAAAATTATTTAAAAAATTCAAAAGGTTTCCCGTTTTTTTTTAAAACCGGCTATTCCTTATAATCTATCTCAGCAAGAATAAAAAAAACACACACTACAAAACATCTATCATTTATTGCTAACTTAAAAATCACAGAACTTAACGTAAAACTCATTCGCACCAATTAATTAAAACTAACAAAAAACAAGTGTAATTAATTATGACAATCAAAAACTTGTTTAAATATGCCTGCAACCATTTATATAGCTCACTGTTAAGCAAGATTCTCTTCCCATATGCAAGGAAAATGTGGAGCATATAGTGCATGCATACTTCACCATGCGGCTCAAATGTAGTTTGGAAATTATTTAAATATAAATAGTAATATACCACCTCATAAACTTTTAATAAAATATTGATAGCGCGATTCAGGACGCAATTGTCAGCGCCATCTATTGGTGAATAGCGAAAGTGCTAAGCAAATGTTTGAAGTAACATTACTAGAATAGTTAAATACATTGTTAAACGTATTAAAGGCTCATCGTTATTAAATAAATGTATAGTATTAGTTAATAATTACTTGTAAATTACTCCAGAATTTGCTTTTTAACTGAATGTAAGCAGTACGATACAAAAATTGAGATAATTGTTTGAAAACTATCATAATAATATTTACAATTATGTTCGACCATTGCTCAATTTATTCTATTGACTGCTATCATAGTTTAAGACAATCTATAAATAATTGTTAAATTCTAGTCTCATTAAGTTTTCATGTGCTCGGTTTGTCTACATACATTGCAAACCAACTATGGAGCACTATGGAAAAGTATTAAGCGAGTGTTAAAACAAAAAAAAAACATGAATAAGATCGGAATTACTTTGATCCTCCTAAAGTGTGATTAGAAAAAGAATGAAAACTTCATTTCCTACGTCATTTCTTGAGTGTATGACTAAAATTTTAGTAAGAATTAAGAATATTAAGCTTGTATACAAGATTCATGAGTGTAAAACAGTTTAATAGTATTTTGAGCCTTAAAGCATTACGCTTAAAGTTCATATTTCTTTTTCAGTTCATCTATGTCGTCGTCGCTGCAGTTTTCAGTTGTTTTACAGTGGACCAACAGCTGATTGAGTACTGGAAAGGAAAAATATCAATTATAAAGGAGGTTCTTAATTCGACTGTAGTTTTTTTATGTTTGTTACTATTACATAGTATAAAACAAAGTCTCTTTCTCTGTCCCTATATCCCTTTGTGAACTTAAATCTTTAAAACTACGCAACAGATTTAAATGCGGTTTTTTTAAATAGACAGAGTGATTAAAGAGTAAGGTTTGTATCTATAAACGTTCACAGTTTTTCCGTAGTGTATTTACTATTAGCATTGCACCCGTACGAAGCCGGGGCGGGTCGATAGTATTATTATAAATCTTAAAGCAAGTTTGCGTTAAGTATGTACGCGACAATTTTGAAGTCGATTGTATTCGTAACGCGAGTTATAATTATTTCTACTAATTAAATTACTTTGTGTACAAAAGTATCTGTCTATATATATATATATCTATGTAATAAGTCACAGTCAATCTACTTACATTCCTTATCAGATGCAGATAAGAACATAACGAGTGCGGATAGACGTTTCACTTGAGCAAAGCCCTTGAGGTACGCCGTGATATGAAGACCAAACTTATCCTTGTAATTATGTAGGACTTGTATGATCTCGGACAAGACATCACTTTCTAGTGCATTCGCGAACACCTTTGGGACATTGTTTGGTTCTAGCAGCTGAAAATTTAAAAACAATGTCAAGTCAAACTCGATTAATAATAATATTCTCCACCAATCCGCATTGGAGCAGCCCGGTGGAGTATGCTGTAGACCTTCACTGGTTGTGGAGAGACCCATACCCAGCGGGACAAAAAATGGGTTGAAGGCAAGGCAATGTATTTGTAGGTGTAGCTCAATACTGCTCTCATAACGCGCCGTGAAGCAAGTCTTGTAGCAAGTACTTGTTTCAGTTGGGGAGGGTTGCTACCGGACACACTATATTCGAGGCGGCAAATTCAATCCTTGTCAGTAGCAACGCTTCCACTTATGATATCAAATAGGAGTTCTCTCCTATTTAGGGTACTATTTTAAGGCACTTCTTAATAACAGGCGGCCTGCATGGTCTGCATGTCTGCTAATTCATATCATAAAACAATAATTCAATACTCACGCTCAAGTAGTCGCTTCTAGCACCATCGTCACCTTTAAGATTTCTCCATTCCGACATAAACTGAACACTATTCACCGGTGGGATCATATCTCTCTTAATATTAACAGCATTCTTCACAGTCGTAACCATCTTCTCAAAATCATTCTTCAAATCAGCGGTAACCGCTACATCACTGTTAATTTGTCTCTGCTCTTGCAGAATACTTTGCTTCTCAATTGGCTCTGTGTTACTCTGTTGTTTTAAATCTTCAGTTTTATCCGCTGTGTTTTCATCTGTCACCATTTTGTTATCGTTTTCGTTGTTGTTTGTGTCGCCTTGTGCTTGGTAGTCGGTTAGTTCTTCGATCAATACATTTTTAACTGGTTCATCTGGTTTAGGGAGTGTACTGCCCACTGGGATCTCTTTGATACAAATTGTTTTTAAGGCCCTCTGGAATATTGAACAGGGTTATTAAAATCGAATCTCTGCACCCATGTCTGCCAGTAATTCATTTGTGTTTCGGTGGAAAGGTACAGTTACCCGCTACACTTATGTACATGAGGTGACCATGAGCCTCCGGGGTAGCAGCGCAACTACATGCAACCTCAGGCAGGACATGAGCATGCTCGAGGTTGGATGTAGATGTCCATGGGCGGCAGCGACCACTTAACACCAGGTGGCCCGCATGCTCGTCTGCTACTTCATATAATATTATATGGTATACAGCAGTAGTAGAACCTTAAATATGGTATATATATATGGAAGTGCATATGGAGTCCTTGCTTTGACAAGCCAGTCAAATGACATACCTTGACATACATTGAGCTGCTGTCAAAATGCGACTCTACCTCCATTTTGTATAACCAAAACACGTTATGACGTCATAATTTATGAGTCAATTGACAGACTTTTTATTGATTCAAAGGAAATAAGAATAGAATCACTCACCTTGGACCTCAAGTGCGGTGGCTTCTTCACAGGTTTGATCACCAATATGTTTTCACCGATACCGTTTTTCCAGTTGGTTATCTCACTATTAGCTTCCACCTTCCTTATCGGTGTTGGGAGGATGTCTGGTTTAATTTGTGATGCTGTGGGTACTCCGAGTATCTTGGATTGGATGGTCTGTTGAGTGCCTTTGGGCATTGCATTGACAGGGCCGGGTTGGGACGAGTCTACACTCTTTGTTGTTGAAACTGCAATGGCGTTTGGCGGTTGTGGAGTTGACGGTGAGCACTTGGCCTTCCTCTGTAAATAAAGTAAAAAAAAAAGTTGTGTTTACTTACTAATTTTTATCCAACTTCAAAAAAGACGTTCTCAATTCGACTGTATATTTTATTAACATTTGTTACGTCAGAACTTTCAACTGGGTGTTACGATTTTGATGATTCTTTTTTGATTTGAAAGCTGGTGCTTACCGAATGGTCCATTTCACATCAAGTAAATTAAGTGGAGCGTTTTGTATTAAATTTTAGTCCAGAACGTATTTCAATAGAATAATTGTAATTGTCATTCGGAATTAATTCGAAATCCAGAGGTCGATAACCAGCGGCCTGCGTTACTTATTTTTAATTTTATTAGTCTGTGTATTGAAAAGCAAATTCTTTTTTTGAATCAGTTAAAATAACTTACTTGCGGATCCATACGCTGCATAAAAATTAATACCAATATTTCATTATGGTCACATTTTTTTCATCGTTTAAAAAGTAGCAAACGAGCATGCAGGCTACCTGATGGTAGGTAGTCACTGCAACCCATTAGCAGAGTATGCTCCAGACCTTCCCCGGTTGTGGGGAACCTGTGCCCAGTAGTGGGACATAAAAAGGTACCATACACCTCCAGATGGCGTTAGTTTACTAACTCAATAACAAACAATTACTTACCAATTTTGTTCACTCATGTACCAATAAAGAGCGTTGCGTTCGGGCAAAAGTTGCTTATAAAAATCCCCCCTAGTACAAATTGAATAAACAAAAAGTGATAAAGCTCTTAAAACTCACTCCCTTAGTCCCCATGCGTTGTTTGATAGAATCAAGCTGTTGCTTAGCAGCAACGTTGTGAGGTTCCAGCTTAAGGACCTCGATCAGATCATTGCTGGCTGCCCGTAAAGAGCCTAGTTTCTCTCGAGCTGTGGCCCGCCTTTGTAATGCCTTCACGTAGGTTGGATCCAAACGTAGTGCCTCTGAGCAGTCCGCTTCAGCTTGGTGGAGACTGTAATGAAACAAAAGTTTATCTATCCTAATATATATAAATTACGTGTCACAGTGTTTGTCCGTGATGGACTCCTAAACTACTTAACAGATTTAACCAAATTTTG
>DWQK01001883.1:0-14393 GCA_018231225.1 Noctuana stator
CATGCAAAGCGAACGCTCTACCACTGAGCTACATCCCCTGTTATAATACAAGGCAAATTTTAACATCAGTTTATACAAAAATTGCTGTCAAAATCACTTTAATTTTTATAATTTTTATTTACCAATAAAAAAAAACAAAAATTAAAGATTAAAAAATTTTGAACAAATACATTTTCCCATACATTTTCTATGGAATGGAATTTTTGATGTCATCTTGAGAACGTTTTAGCTGATATCAATGAATTTCTTTTGTTAGTCTTGACGTCTTGACTTTCAGATGTTTCTTAGCAAATGTTATTTAAAATTTTCAATTTATAAATTTTCAACAGTCATCAGACATTAGTCTCGCCTTATATTTTCTTCCGTTACATAAGGTCCTTAATTGACAAGATTTTGAATACATTTATAATAGTCTTTGTTATTTATTAATGGAGTATGCATTTCAATCAATTAAGGTACGCAATACATGATATCAGTATCAAAGAATTCAATCTTCAATATCAGTATTTCTTAATGCATATTATATAGGGGAATAATTAAATTGATTGGTTAGGGTAGATAAATAGAAAATGTTGGAGCATGTGTGAAAAATAAAATTATTTTTTTTACTTTATTGCTTTATTGATATTGCCACAATATTATACGCAAGGTTTACAGTAATAATAATTATTTATAAATGGCAGTAGTATCGAAGAAATAGTAATAAAAAAGTGTATCACAGAATGCGAAATCAGTTTTGAAAGCATAATATGATATATTAAAATAGAGAAATGAAACACTAGCGTATCTATCAACTTATTTCGCGTTCTGTGTAAATATATTTATTATTATTATAGTATTAGAAAGAATTACAATATATAAAAGTATAATAAGATATTTGGTGTCCAAGCTTTAACAAAAATATTATTCACATAAATTAATTGATCACAGCAAACTTATCAGCTTTGTTGAACCGTAAATAACAACTATGTATTTATTATATTTGACTTGCTCCTGAACCAATATTTTTGAGTAAAGCTTGGACAAATTCCTATTTTGAGTCTAAGTAGAAGCTAAGTAACCTATATTCTGAGATTACATAATAAAACAATCTACTGAGATCATAGCAACACACTTCATATGGGAATGGCATTGTATTCCAATTTGACTGTAACTTTAGATATTCATAATTCCTATAGTATAAAAGTTACAAAAAAGTAAATTCCAAGTTATAACTATGTCATGTAAGTTAAATGGAATTTTATGTAGACGTGCTTTTATTATAAATAATGAAAGTTGAATATTTTTAAAGGCACTGTATTATGAAATGATAACAAATTCCTGTTTTATTGACAGGTTTGATTTATACATTAGGTATAGGTGTAAAATGCCTTAATTGACAAAGTTTTGACTGAGTGTTTGTATAACTTTACAAATCATGAGATCATGCTTAATAAAGTTAGTCTACTCCAGAGAAATTCACTTTTTATTAGATGTGGTCAGAAGATTGTAAATTGTAAAAATTAAAAATTTGTGCTGTCATTGGTTGATATTATTCATAATTATCTACAAGTATTTATACTATTTAGTTTACAAATCTTTTGTGTAAATGTTAAGTATATTAAAAAACTTGTTTAGATTCAAAATACTTTAAAGACCTTCTTGTAATTTTAATAGTTAATAGAAATTTTAGTTTTCTTTTTAAAGTGCACTTATTTATAGAAATGTTGGGCGACAGCAAATTAGTAAAAAATAAAAGAATATTGTTACATCAAGACATTTTCCATGCAATTAGAAAAAAGCGTACACATAATATGCATTGACACCATCGAAAATCATCGTACTAGTTGGACCTTTAAAATCATTCCTTATCTTGAAAAAAGAATTTACTTACATAAAGTTTGCCTTCTCATACATTTAAATGTGCAATAATTTAAATCATTTTATGTTTAAATATTTATAATAGAAGTAAGTAAGGGAAGATCAATTTTATTTATGTTTATAGAATAACTTTGTATATAAGTTTCGTTAAGATTAGACACTCATTACTTATTATCACTTAGGGCCGGTTCACACCGAGACGCGACACGACGATGCCTGAAGAGGCCAGCAGACGCATTATGAACTTTATAAAACCCAAACAGTTCATCATGTAACCAAATCCTATCATTTTAATACTCAATTTATTTATCACGTGGCCGACGGCTGACGTAGGACGTAGGACGGTCGACGAAGCTCAACTTATTGAGCGCTATTGATTTGTTTGACCTAAACGCCCTTTTCCTGAAGTAGGCAAGTGCTATTGTATTTTCATTTTAAATACAAAATGTCACTTCGCGTCTTCGTCTGAACTGACCCTTATAATCTAGAATAGAACAAAATGGATCAAAGGAATCTAATTTTGGAATCTCCTGAGGTCAACCTCTTATGATAATAATTTTAATCATACCATTTATTATAAAAATCTAGCACATCTAATCAAAATCCAACTTTTTGATGAAACAACATTTACCACAAACACAACACACTTCTAAGTTCTAATAATCTTATTATAATCTTGGAATATAATACCTACTAAAGTATGTAAAGATATACAGGAAATTATATGTTTTTGGTTATTACGAGGAAAATTTTGTTGGTCATTAATTAACACAATTCAAAATAACCAACATTTGACGACATATTAACATTAACGTCAGCTTGTATAGTGATTCAATAAAATTAAAAAGAGCGAATATAAATGTATTCAATAAGGATTTAAAATTATACATATAGTGTATCAATCTATTAAATATTTATGTATTTTATTAAAAATGCAATTTTTACTCTTTTCACTCTCAATGTAGACGGTTAACATATTTGTCGTCCATTACTACATGTTATACTAAAATAATCAAAATATTGAAAATATTAAAAGGGAATGTAAGCTCATTTTCTTTAATATTTTCTTAAAAATGAAAATGTATTTGTCATGAGTTTGTTTGGTTCTTAATATTGTCATAATAAATATTCTCACATAAATGGATTATGTATTTAATTATATTGTATAAGATGACAATGGAACATTCATTGTACCTACATTGAAATATTTTTGTCTTCTACATCTACAGTAAATTGTATACAATAGAAGTATTAAATAAAACTAACATAAAATAACAATTTTATTCCTTGATACACTTTCAAAAACGCTATTTAATGTTAAGTTTGATTAAAAAATCAAATACCTAAATCACACTATTGACCCTGCAACAATGTTTATTTTCAGAAGGTCCCTATTATAGTACTCATTAACATCAGTTATGGCAACACGAACTTCCTACGTATTCAACCGTCTAATGATAAATTATTAACATGCAACTTATAAATTAATTATAAAATCCACTAATGATAATGATATTTCCATAATTAAGACTATAATACAGACATAAATAGACGGCGCACATGATTGTAATTTTAAAACTTATGAACATTTGTAAAATTATTTTAGCAATGTTTTTAATGATTAACTTAGAAAACTAGGTACCTAATAGAAAGAATTGGATATATTATTGCTTATACTTTTCTAGTTAACTTTTTACCGAAAATAAGTACATGGTATTTTATTTTCTTCATCCAAAAAGGAAGTTATAGACGAAATCATAACTTCCTTTGAATATGTTAAGTTACCTTGTAATCATGATATGAAGATATGCTCAATTATACATCTAAAAGCATCAGATCAAATTTGCAATGACTTCGAAATACTTTTAGAAATAGGAAGTTAAAGTAGGAAGTTTATTAAAGCTGCATTGCATTCAATATTTTTCAAACAAAAGAAAAAGTATGAAAAGCAACTGCTACAGCAAATACATAATCGAGTCTATAAATTGAAAGAGACAAATTACTGACTATTATTATTGAAAGGTTCGTAGTACAAATGTGTCATTTACATATGGATAAGATGGTTAAATTGTGCCGAGTGCCGACATAGTTAGTAGACAATTATTTAAAATAGGATGTGTGCTAATTTGTATAATATGTTATAGGCTAACGAAACGTAATTTATAAGCTAGTGGAAAAAATCATTTTGACAGTGCAGAACTTCTGAACCTTCTTTCTACATTAGAAAAATATTACTAAACAGCGCCTAAAAGAGGTGTGTGGTAACGGTATATTTTAAAGGTTATCCTGTGCCTAAAATGGGAGTGTTGTGTTAATTCATTGAAAGTAAACGCCCGACTATTTGCAGTAAAAATATAACAAAATATTCGAGCAGTAGGTGTTTAGTAAAAACATCATTATATGTACCCTATAAGATAATAATAAAAAACTTATATTAATTGAATACAGTCTCATTTAAGAGTTACTTATAAGAAGTAATAAGATTAAGACGAAAAGTTAAAGTTAAATTGATGTGCAATAATATTATGTATGTTTTGGTAATATTTGTTTTCTAGATTAAATACACTGTAACACTACAGAGTTTATTGAATAATGCACATACCCAGGTGAGGAAGACTAACGCACATAAAAGAATATCACTCATAATAGTCGCTTCTTTCATAAACTTTGGTCTGTCACTATCATTTTTCCACCAGTGAAAAGAAATTATACCCATAAAATTACAACTGTTAACTGTTATGAGGTCGAACTTGTTTCTTGGGCTTGTCAGATTAGCAGCCTTTATAGCCAACGTATAGGGTACAGATACGGGACAGGCTTAAGTCGTCCATGTCATGCATTACGCTCCAACCACTCCTCAGTGCTACTAAGGGCAGTTCCAATATCACACTCGTTGTTGCTGTTGTTAATAAACGCTTCAGAGTCCATCACTTCTAGAGTTCTGGTCACCGCCATCATGCGCTTGAGAAGGCTTCGGGTAGATAGAATTAGTATCTGTAAATCAAAGAGGTTTAGCTTATAAAAAATGTCTTTCATCATTCTGTTTCCGGGAATTTTAAGGCTGACTTTGGAGTTTTGTTTACAGATTTCACAGCACTTACTGGGTAGAATATAAACATGATTATAATTAATACAATTTTTGTACCATCATTGCTGGACCATGATTATTCACTGCCCAAAAATCACCTGGCACATATAATCATAATTAAGCTCACCACTAATAATCTTAATTAAGTCTGGCTTAGTTCCGATTCTTTATATGGTTCAAACGTATAAATAAGTCACCTTAATTTCAGATCTGAGGGGTAAGATGGCGATAAGCCACCAAAGCCACCGTGGCCCATCGGCGCGTTCCCACCAGTCGTCCTCCGAGTGGTCGAACTGCGGCATAGGACCGAACGCCGCCTCGATCTCAGCGCGCACCGCCCGGTTCATACTGTCCAGCCACACGAGCGCCTTGTACGATATCTGTGTGGCCATCACTCGCAACTCCCAAACGACATCCTCTGTTGGCATCACGTCTATAAGAGGCTGTATGCGGGCCACGTCGCATCTACAATTTAATTTTTGTACAATTATTGATTGATTGATTATCACTTGATTCATTAAGAACTGGATCGCTAAACTATCTTAACGTATCGAACAACACTCACCCGTCGTGCACATCCCTCTCAATGACTCTAAACCGCGATACCCCTACTGTCGATAGGATAGAACGCCCATCTTCCAAATGCACGCAGTCACATACTTCAAGCACCTATAGATTATAAAAACAAGCTATCCTTTAATAATAATTAAAAAACACAAGTGAATACGTACGGTAAATAAAGTCATATTTATTACACAAATTGTCTAATCACTAGTCACTAATTGATGAGATGTTTCTTTAGTATACATTTTCGAAAATTTTTATGGAAACATAAAAAGCAATAAAAATTGTACCAACGTTACTGATCTTCCATGAAATTGTAATTATGCCATTAAACGGTATGCTAAAAAAAATAAAATTACGTTGTCCGCCCTCTGTACATCGCCACAGATCTTACTACATTTCAGTTATGTTTAAAACACCAGGTTTATAATTAAATTTACTTACTGTGCCATAATCAGAGTATGTACGATCCCTTTCATAAGCTACCATGCCAAATTTCCTTGAACCAGATTCCAAGATTCGACGAATCATCATCCAGTATCGAGGGTCAAATATGAAGAGAGGACACGGTATTCTGAAAACGAAACGTTATATTGTAAACCATTAAAATATGAGTTTCGTAGATACTAGTACAATAATTGTACATACTTTGATAGCCATCCATTGCACTGTTATATTCACATAATATTTGCTTTATAAAAGAACATTTTTATTAAATAAATGCTGTTTGAATTTAGTTGATTAATGTATGAACTACTTTAAAAGACAGGTCTTCTTAAAGTCAGACTTTAAAGGACAGAAAAAATAAAGGTCTAAGAAACTTACGATGGAAAAGCCACAGTGCACACAAAAATAGGAATCACGTCGGGGTCCGGAGGCGGGGGCGAGCTCACAGCGTCGATCGCAGCCAGCGCCGCGTTAACAAACTCCGTCTCCCGAGTCTGGAATTATTGAAATTGTCCTAGAATGCGACCTATACCTTACAAGAACGACTCGGGGTAAAGCCTAACAACTGCATGCTAGTTTGTTACATCTATTTTATAAATCAAACAAAAAGTTTTGATTCACAAAAGTTCTGTGGTGTGTATACTTTATAGTTTAATATTTCAATTGAATAAAAAAACTTAGGGTCACCTGGGAACTATGCTTTGTCGCAAAAATAATAGATGAGACCCCTTGACCCTTTAAAAACTCTAGTTTTTAAGGCGAGCTTACAAGTTCGCCCTGGGATGTACCACCGCTGCCCTGATAACCCACCGTTAAACATGTCTTGTAGCAAGTACTTGTTTTACGGTTGGGTAGGCTTGTTGCCGGACACACTATATTAGGCGATCATCTTAGTCCTCGTGAGTATAAACGCCTCCACGTATGATCTCGGATAGGACGACTCTCCTATTTGATAATGGACGTGGATGTCCACGGCTAACAGTAACTACGTAACATCAGCTACCCTGCATGCTTGTTTGCACTCATAAACGATAAAAAAAAAAGAAAATCAAAAACAACTTTGAACAAATTTCTCAAGACTTATAAAGTAACGTAAGCTTTGTTAGATGTTGATAATTAAACGAAAGCCGTATAAAATGTTTACTCCAACAAAGTTATAAGTACATTTATTGTTCACAATTAATGAAATCAATTCTCGAAATAGTCAAACAATATAAAAAATCAAAGCATAAATTTACTTTGTATGCCTTCAACTCTTTTTGGAAAGGACTGGAGCATAACTCCACCAAGCAGCTCCAATGCACGTCAGTGGAGATACGGGTTTGTGGCCAACACGTGTCGGATGTTGTCAAACTGCCCAAAAGGCCTCCGACCAGGTTTAACAACTGTTATCTATCGATAACAACCGCAACGCCCACGACTATACGTTCCACTCGCCACTCGAAATGTTGCCACTCGCGGTGACTTATCAGAGTACGGACCGCGTTCGAGGTTGCTTAACAATGTGATTGTTTGCCATCCACATTACCAGCAGGGCTATTAGCGCTTCCTTTATATAATAAAACATTAGTACTGGTCAGACAGATAGTATATACATAATTATTATGTATACATTAATATATATATATATAAAAGAAGAATAGCAACGATGATGAGAAAGTAAAATCTTTTTATTACAACGGAGATTACTAATCATAGAATAAAAAAATTGAAAACGTTCATATTATATAAATTACAATATACACATTAAATTAAATAATTAACTCACCGCTGCCAAATTGAAATCACCGAGCGGCCGCAAACACAAGGCACATGTCTTTCTGTAATCCAGGGAACGCTCGATGCAGGTCCTGCAGTACGTGTGCCCGCATGGTGTGGTCACAGGGCTTGTGTACGTGTGGTAGCACAACACGCACTCCAAGTCCGACGGCTTCAGCCAACTAACAGCGGATTGCAGCCGGATCGCCCGGTACAGCTCGCGAGTAAGGCGACGAGGATCGATACTGTGGCTGAGAGCAGATATCGCCTGGCAATATTAAATAAACATTTAACCTAGAAGATTAGTCCGAATAATTTGCCGATCTTGACCAAATTAATATGACTAATCTGAAGTATGCTGATATACAATACAAAAGCAATAATCGAAATCAATGTGCTATTTGCGTTACTAGTCTAAGCACGTTGATAAATGAATGATGACCATTGACGACACAATGAAATTTTGGTTGATGTTAAAGTCGCCATATACCTACATAATACCGCCACATAACACATACACCTACATAAAAAGCATATTAAATTGACGACTTTCAATTAGATTTTTCAGTAGTGTACAAGGTGTAAGCCGTGTTAAGTATTAAAATTAAAGTGACCTGTGCGAGTAGAGTGCGTGCAAGGCGAGCCAAGGGCGCGGGTGAGGCGGCAACGCGCGCGAGGTGTGGTGCCGCGTCGCGGTACCGCCCGCGAGCCAGCAACTCCCGTGCTCGCTTCAAACGACCCTAAACACACATTTTTTGCTGGTTCATTAAGAGGATGGAATGAAACAAAATATGTCAGAAAATGCGCGTGAAGTTAGACAGACAATGGCGCATAGCGTTTGAAGTAAGCGCCAAATAAATACCTTTTCAATAACTGCCTAATCGGTTTGTAGCGTAAATGCAAAATTCGAAAATACATATTATATCGATAATAATAAAAATCAATAATCTATGTATATTAAAGAAATTGATGAAACTCTTGTCGACGAAAAATACATAGGTAGGTACTTATAGGTTTTTGTTTTTGCTCAATTTAGACTTTTGACATTATAATATTTTATTTAAGTGTTTTTTAGTTTAGTGGATATATTATAATGTACGAATGTAATGTGGTGTACCTTTTATATCGCTCTTTAGCTTTTTTCTTTACTATTCTACAGTGAATATTGTCCTCTTAGGTCGTGTCTTGTCGTGATTTCTACTCTGATTTACCTGTGGCGACATCGGCAAACGACCTTCTTGGGCACCCGCGTTTATAGCGGATTTTTTGGTGAAGTTGAAACTATTTGCTGAGCGACGCACTTTTGGGCAGGGCCTTACTCGTCTGGGAGTAACTGTTGAGTAAACATTGCATTAAATAAAAAAAATATGCCAGAGACTGACCTTGTTATAAGTAAGCACTGTATGCAGTAAGTGTTATGCTCAGTTTTGAAAACAAGGTGAACGACAAGTTCTATGAATGACTTTCAGTGTTTTCAAAGCAAGCTACACTATAATTACATATTATTATTTATCAGAGAAGCCAAATATACCTGCGACATTTTGTCCGCAACGCTATATAATACGCTACATAAATGTTACGTAACCCTATGAAGTCAGAGTTTACGTTACATTACGTAACAGCCGGACTAAGTGAGGAGAGCAAGCGCTTGCAGAGACACAATTTTTTGCCGTAATTTTTAGTCCGATGCTAAGCACTACCCCACTCTGATTACAAAAAATGGCAAAGACTATTATGGTAATATAATAATTAATTATGTCCATGCAGTTTTTTAATATGAAAGGAATAAGATAATTCTGACGTTCAGATCGAACTCAGTGCTGCAAACATTACGGATACTGTTTCGGCTTTAAGATTTATTAATGATGGCCCTTAATTTAAATTTTATATCAACATTCGCCATTTTCGCTTTTATACTTTCGTACATGCAATGATTAAACGCAAGCATAAAATGAAAAAAGAAGCGTAACAATAGAAATGTGACAAAAATAACTAAATTGCAATGATTCATAATATTAACTACAAAGCGATTAGCCGTAACTGCTGTGATCATGTCGCAACGCTTATCATTCGACGCTTACACCGTTACATTGCTCTTTGCAGCGGCGTAATTCAAGTTCGCTGTCGTCACTACGGACAACTCTTCGTAAGTCCTGTAAGGATTGCAGTAGACTTGTACCGACCGTAAAGATTAAATCCGATTTTTTGTACTATTTTCTATGTTTATATATGTGTATTTTGACAACATAAAATCAAGGCAGATGCTCGACTTTGAGTTAGCGCGTTACGACTACACGATATGTCATTGTTGTCTTTGCGAACTTTCAGCTTGTAAAAGTGTGAATACATACTCTATTTTTTAAAACGATTTAAATAATGAAAAACGTATCATTTCATGCGTAACATCAACGCGGCGGCGATGTCTATAGGTAACATGACTAATATGTCATTGACTATTTTAGGTACATTCGTCTTTTGATCGGCTATATATTTCAGGATTCGTATTCAATTTCTGGTTTCAATCACTACGAAATCAATGTTGGTCGTGTATTATTATATACTATAGATGAATCGACTCGAAGTTATGTGTAGCAACGCTTTTACTTTATAATCATATCTTCATACGTAAGCTTATCTTAGAATTTATCTATACCAATACAATACATTTATCGATAATTTCGTATCACTGATGGCACTTATTGAGAACTTTACGTAATGCATTACTTATTTAGGATTCCGTTGATAAACAATAAACACGCCAATTCAAATAAACATACCAATTCATGTTAGAACCAGATTAATCTTTCTCATACACATTAATCTTACTAGGTTTTGCTATCTGCAATCTTTATTGTTGCACTTAGGTGAGTAGCTATTTCAACGAGTATGTAGGCACGTGTGTAGTTTTTTTTTTAGTTTCTACAATCTATGGTCAGTAAGGACACATATCCAACCTGATACAGGACATATGCCCGACCTATGACCGTACATACTCGTAGATAAGGTAGAAACTCATGAGAACTCCACCTCTCAAAGCAAAACACAAGAACTGTCTTGATTCACGGCGGGTTATGGGAACTGTACAAGTTCCATTAACTATAAAAAGTTAAAGGTCACGAGTCTCCTTTCAAATATGAGAAGGGTTAGGCCATATTTAATATTAAACATCAAAGGCTGGCCAAACGCGGGTTGGTGAACTTCATATGGCTTTTGAGAACTTTATGAATAACTCTCAGGAGTGAAGGTTTTGCCACAATGCTTGCCACCGTTACGGCTAATTACGTTTATTTGCGTAAAACGCAAATAACTTAGAAAAGTCCTTGTTGCGTTCCGCTGCGATTTAAACCCTATCCTTTCTTTCTAATAAGAAGTTCAATTTTTAACTACTGGGCTATTACTGCACTGTACTATATATCATACGCTTACTGACAGTAAACTGTGTTCTGTTCAAATTGTCTCTTATACACTGGCAAATTTGAAAGCTTATACAATGGAACTATTGGCAAAGAGCTCAAGGGCTAAATTGATAACGAATAAATTTGCATCATAAAACGTGAAGACATGCCTATAAAATCAGAGTTAAAACGTATAATTTTCCAGACATGAGGCTAGACCTTCTAGTTATGTAAAAGATTGTCATTCGCTGGACCTTGAAAATATAAGAATGTACCTACACCTCAACAGTATTATACCGTTATTACTATGTAATTAGCATTATTTTACGCAGGATTTACGTATATAAATATATACTATCGAAGGGGGTGCGAAAGGAAACGGGCGTACAGGAAGACAGAATTGCAGCTGTTCTACATGTCGAGTTAATGCCGCGAGCCTAACGTAACCTGCGACCCGCGCTCTCCATTGCATCGCCGACAATGTACTTACATAACGGCAATGTAGCAAACAAATGGCCGATTTACATAATAGCCTTGTCGGTGCGCGATTATCGCCGACGACGCCCACGCGACGCCGACGTGGTGTCATAATACGCCTTTTATATTATAATAATTTCATTCAGTACAATCTAAGTATATCCAGATGTCGAGAGTGATTCAACGGCCAGAATAAAAGAGGAATGTCTGTACAGATGCCTTACTTAGTGAGACCAAGTTGCCAGTGAGTTGCCTTCATACATATATTGAATCATAATAAACAACGTGTTTTGTGGATATTTTCATCCATTTTACGCACGTAGGTTTACAACTTAATTCTGAATAAATATTTTTTATCGCTGTTGTCAGTGACAGATCTAAAACATGCTTACCAAATGATGCAAATAAAAACTAATAACACGAACAATAAATTAAAAGTAAATGAATCGCATAGCATCCTTAGTCAGTGACCTAAGCAACACAAGCCAATGACAATGAAGACAATGACATCAATATATATCTACTACGTAGCGTAAAATTCTCGCAGACCCTTATTATCTCACGAGACGGTGTAAACTACTTAAAGCGGAAAAACAAGCGTTCAGCTCTGGATCAACACTAAAGCACAACTGCTGCGGTAGGGAAACATCAACAAAGCTGTGTAAATATCTATTATCTACCTATGAGATCTAATTTAATTGTTTACAAACAAGGATAACAAGCAATAATATAATAATACCTATAATGTAGATCTCTCTATAACATGAATTAAAAGTATTAAAATAAATACCACCACAAAATACCAGCATATCAACGTAAATGTACAATTTGACACTTCTACTCCAAGTGACTTTCCTAAGCGTTTATGTGCTGTAAAAAGTGTAAGACTTTAAGTCAAGGTTGTGTTGAATTGCAGATTCTATTTTAAAGAAGTTTGTTCAGTTCGCTTTATGAAGATACCGACATATACTTAACCTCGGCCTGAATATGAAATTTGCGCGGCAGCTAATATGAATTAAACTTTAAAAATCACGAGATCATACCAACGCTACGATTCGTATTGCTAAAGTAACTGAAATAATGGCACATTTATGCCCTTATTTTACATCTTTCAATTGGGTATAAAACTATAAAACAAATGTCTATTATAAGTGAGAAGTATTTGAAAAATGCAAAAGATCGCAATCAACAGGACAGGTATCTTAAAAAACTAAGGAGGTGTGTGCTAACGCTTAAAGAAGTGCAGTGCATAATACAGATAAAAGGAAACAAACACAAGTGCTACGATAAACGCTACAGCCATTAAAACTGCATAGAAATGTATAAGATATGAAATTAAGAACGCACCTGTGACCGACGGTGAAGATGTACAGTTCTTCTTGTGATATGTGTCCCTTTTCACAGCCACTCTATTGCCAAGGACCCTGCGCATCAACGTGTACTGTTAATAACCGTCACAGTAATAACAGTATTAAAACTTTACTTTTATCCCTATAAAGCAATAAATGAGATTTTATGTGAGCCAATATACCTGTTGCGTGATGATCCCGGTTCGTACTGCAACATTTTGTCAATAATTTCTTGAATTACGGTATTTACGCAAGGCGACCTAGGCGAAGGTGCACCGCAAGGGCACACGTCATTTTCTTTCACACATCTGAATAAGAAATTTATTCATTCATTAAGTAAAAATTATGTACAGTCAGAATAAAAAACAAACAAAATTAAATCGTGATAAGAACTAACTTGGAACATCGCGTATGACCACACTGTCCCGTTACTGGCGAAGTAGGAATGCGATCACAGTTAAAACACCAGATGGCTCTCTCGTCCGGAGTTTTGTAAATGCGTGCGTGTGTTATTACTTTATTAGCCACCTTCCGCGCTTGAACTGTTGGGAGTGGCAGATTGAGATTTGAAAAACCATTTAATTTGTGCAATTCCAGCAAAACAATTTCATTCTGCTTACCGAATGTTAACCTTCTGCCAAACCGTTCAGTGCAATAAAGATTTTCAGATTTTATCTCTGATTTTGACATTTCACTGGTAACTTCATGAATACTAGAATTTTTTGGTTCACCGATGGATTCAGATATCGTGTAGTTGGCGATCGATGTTGATGGATTTGAACAAGATATGTTGTTATTACTGATAATCGCTGAGTAATCAGAAATAGACGTCATGTTATCTAAGCGCGTATTAAACAGATTAGGTATTTCAGCTTCGTTCATAACATCTGATGTGGGGCATTGGGATATCTCGGTAGAAAGCAATTGCGGGCTGGAGTATGATGAAATCATGTTAAAGTCATCATTATAATTAGAAAATCGATTCTGTTTGTTCAGAGGCCACAAAGTTAAATTTTCATTCGATTGCTCGCTAATAGGCCGATTAGTGTCCTGTGGATGTTGTCTTTTAGTTAAACATCGGCGTGTTCGATCATCTGGCTCATTTTCATTGGGAATCACTCCATCTGGTATCGAATTTAGTAAGGTATTTGGTGAATACTGAATATCATAAAGATTAGCCATTCTGAACTGACGTCTTGAAGACTCGTTAGGGCATCTTCGGTTTCTAAATATCCATGAGGTACCATGTTGTGAAAGGTTAGTTTGTGCTATAGTATTTGTCTGAAAAGTAAATAAAATAATTATAACTCGCGTTAGGAAAGCAATAAACTTCAAAAAAGGAGGAGGGTCTCAATTCTACTGTATTTTTTTATGTTTGCTACCTCATAAGTTTCCACTAGATGAACGGATTTTGATGATTTTTTTATTTAAAAGCACCATCGGGACGGGAAGCAC
>DWQK01001884.1:0-14391 GCA_018231225.1 Noctuana stator
CTTATCATTCAAATATTCCTTAACATCATAATAAGCTTTCTGACATAGAGTTTCTTTAATAATTCTTTTAAATTTGTTATTAAAGTTAAGGTAATTATTAAAGTTTCTCCATACCAATGATTTTTATACGCTTCACACTCACAGTAGGGCTGTGAGTGTGAAGCGAGTGAATGCGTACACGCATCTCCTTTACTTGTATTGTGGGTACCATGAACACATAAGATACTCTTAATACGCGATATTGCATGTAAGTGTAACACTATTATATCGTTAATTAAGACAGGTCAAGTAAGGTTTCAAAATTTCATTGAAAATATTCATGCATTTAGCATGATTATTTTCTTTTATTTGATCATTCTGTTAATTAGCAAAGATTTTTCTTGAAAATTGTATGTTTTACACAGGTTTTGGGTTTCTAACATGCTACATTCAGAAACTCCAAATGGATTAGACAGACCTATTAAATTAACATACATGTTAGTTAAATTAAATTTACACGAGCCTTACAAAAGAGGCAGTTAGTCTGACCCCGAAGGTCAGAAATACAAAAGACAAAATTTTTATTCAACACTGACTCAAAATATACCTACGTAGAGTAATCGAGAAAAACAAGTGTAAAAGACGAAAACACGATTATAATATTCCATTTAGTTCAAAAACGTCTTACAAACAGTAGATGCGAAGGGTAACTGGAGATTATAATTAAATCTGTTAAGGGCAGCGCCAAATAATTGGATTATCGGAAACGAGAGTCGAGAGCCCTCGATATTTATATAACTAGCCGCGAGTTTTTACACATTTATGAATTTTGAGAACTTCACTAAGTAATAATTTAATTTACGTATTCTTTCTTTCTTTAAAACGAAAATAAGTGTAAAATTTCACGTTATGTTCACATGAATTCGGATTTTTGATTGCTCGAATAGGCTTTGCAGCCTCAGTTAACATTTCGTAGAAATGCGACTCTTGTACATTTTTTAATTGCTTGTCTAAAGAATAAACGTTTTTTAAGAAACTTGTAAAAGTAAGATTGTTTTACTTTGGAAAATCTTATAAAATGCGGTTGTTTTTAGACAGAAGATGGAAGATATACTTAGCGGTGACTTTAATATACAATCATTTTTAATATAATGGGTGTCATTATATAGGCGATACAAGTAGAAATTACAAGATTAAGATGCTAAGAGTTCCCAGAAATTTACCATTAATTTTATGTACCTAATAGGTAAATATCTAGTAGGTACCTATTCATGAAAGAATCATTATTTTGTTTTTCTTACTACTTAACAGTTAACACGCCATAGCGCTAAAGTTGTAAAATATTATGATCCCATTTTATTAGGTATCTACTACGCGTTAAGGGTTCGAATCCGAAACCATAAAAAGTAACGACCTTTACATTAAAATCTCTTAGAGCCAAGAGTTATAAAACCCCAACAATATTGCTATATTTAAGTAGGCACTACAAAGATCGCGGTTGTTCATCAATATTTTCTGCTTTTTCTATATAAAATGTAGTGGTTATATACATTCATCATAAACCCATAACTGTCCAACTTCTGGCTACGGATTTCCTCTCAAATATGAGAAGAGTACAGTCCATTCATAGGTAAAAATACGAACGGAAAAATCATGAATGGGCGCAATAGATTTTGATGAAAATAAGTGCAAAATCAATGGAGATCTAACAAAATATTTTGGGAACGTTTGCTAAATATAACGGAGGGCTTTCATAAAATGTCGGCCATTTTTGCCTGGCAATATGACACCAGCAATGCTCGTCACGTATCGCGAAGCCAATGGGATGCTTTGCGAAATTTCAGATAGGGACTATCGTTAGCATGGTAATGATTTTAATGAAACAAGAGAATTAATAACGGTTCGTCGTTAATGCTAGTTCACGATTCGTTCGTGTTAATGTAATTAATCAAAGTTTCATTAAAATGCCGTTTTAAATGTTAAGCAGAAGTAGTAATAAAAATGTGTTATTGCTAAGGCGAGTCTTTTCTTAGAACTAAATTTAGACAAAATGCAAATTCATTATCTAAATTATTAAATCTCATTTTATTTTTTGCTTAACTTTTTTATGATAAAGGATGCTTGACATAAAACAACATGATTTTCTTGTAACACAGTTTATTGAAAATAATAAACTTCTCTTCATCGTCATAATTTACACTCAAAATATTTAATAATAATAGCATAAATCTTAATTATATTATTAGCAGTTTTCTACACAATATTTGAATTAATTTTTTTCGCGTCGGTAATAATAACATTAAAAGCGTGACTCTTAAACACTAGTACCTATCTAAAAATATTATTGTAAGTTAAATAGAATAATAATAATATTTAAATTTACTTGCGCTGTATTTTTACAACCCTTATGAAAAATCAAAAGTTTTTTTTTTAAATTTTTTATGCCCATTTGACTTCGGTACAATTTAATTTTAATATCCTATAAAAGAATATATTCATTAATAGACAACTTTAAATAAAGGAAAATAACAATAGATTTTTTAGTTATATTTCGAACCCTGACTATTGCCAGCAAGTATTTTTAACAACATTAATAACAGTAGGTATTATAATATTCTGCAAGAAAATATAAGAAAATATTTACTTTAATATAAATCAAATTTATATTAAAAACTACAAAAATTAATTGAGAGTGTTTTGCATTTACTCGTATATTAAGCGATTTACACTTACCTAACTATACACTTTAATTAAATTAATGACATTAAAAGCCCTTTTTATCATCTTCAAGTAAGTCATAAGTCATCTACTTGTCGGTTAGGTTGACGCTGCGCGTCCATAAGAAAAATTTAGGGCCCGTTTCTAATCTTTGCGTAAAGTCCCAAATAGGCGATCATGTTAAATTGACTTTGCTTATAGATTATGAAAACCCTTTATGTTTCTAACCGGCGAGTAGACTACTTGGGACTTGACTCTTAGATTATGAAAAAGGCCGTAAGTTTAATAGGCTTCAATGTCTGTCTGGTCGATTGATTTACTCATATCTAAGACAAGTCCTAACATGATTTTATTGGCACTTTAGTCTGTAATCTATTAGTCAGTACTGAGTATTGATTAATTATTAATATGCTTACGTAATAGCTATACAAAATATTATTTACAAGCAAAAACTTTAATGAACATGTAAAATGCTTGCTGAGGCTTATAAAACAATTATTATCTATATAATAAATAGACACGTATTTTTTCATACCTACATGGCAAAATTCAGAATACACAAATTGGTTCTTTCGAATGTAGTTAAGTATTTATCATATTTTAATTTCAGCCAAGTTCCATTAAATCTACTAATAAAATTATTTATATTAATATCACCTTTGTCTTTACAAATTATACTCTATACAGCCTAAAATGACGACAACAACAATTACATATTACATTGTGCACCGTTTGCGTTAGCTTACAATATAAGTTCGTTATGAAAGATAGTATCATCATATACTGTAAAAATTAAACAAATTAGCCACCAGTCAGTTCCAAAAATAATACATTATACTTTGAAATCAAAGAAATTATTGCTTTTTCTAACTTTTTCTTCTTTTTAAAACCTGGTATATAGTAGGAGTCCCTTTTGGCGATTTGACAACATCCGACAAGGAACCTAACTGGATGTGGGTAGAGACTCGTGCCCAGCAGTGGATCATACAAAAGGGTTTCAGTATTAAATATTGAGTATATGATCATATTATCTATATAAAATGTTGTCTGTTATATTTAATTCCACCGTTTGAGAACAAGTAGCAAAGTCTCTGGTAATACCCTTAAGTCAAAGAGGCGTGCATAAAACACATCAAAGTTGGTCACGAGGGGTAACTAGCGACCCCAAAACTTATTCAAAGGACTTACGATGTGCGAGGGCAGAAGTAAATTTTACTTAAAACTTCATGTACCTAAATTATTCTTAGCTAACTTTGATTTGTGTCGGATCTCACTCTTTTTATTCTTGGATCAGAGACTATCATTCCAAAAATACTCGTAAATAATTACATTAACACAATAAAAATAAATCAGATAGTGTTTCAAAATATTTTGTGGTTGGACTGTTGTGAAAATTAAAATGAGGTCTACACTTATCCATAAATATTTATACGCAGCTACAGCGGACCTTGCTACACGTCGAAAAAGTTTTAACCACAGAGTTGGTAGGTACTAAAGAACCATTAAGGAACCAATTTTTTCTTCTTTATTAGCCTTAAAGTTTCTAACAAAATTTTTGTTATCGCGTGTACACAATGTATCCAACCATCTTTTTATAAAAATTAGGGATGTAATATTCTCATGTAAGTGAACGGTTTCTTATGAGAATAAAGTCCTTCCCAGAAGCTTAAGCCTTGAAGTTCTTAGTAAAATCTTCTGAGTACCTACCTACTTCGAAGATTGGAACATTGAGTATTCAGTTTGTTTATAACAAAGGTTTTTTTCAATCGCCTGTTTGACTTAAGAATAGAGTAATATAAAATGCTTATATATACAACAATACAAGGCACTGCCTTATAATTAAAATTGTACAGTTATGTATAGGTACTTATAAGAGTTATGTAAATGACCGCATTTAAATAATTCCCAATTCATATTTTTTTTAATGGAACACGACATTGAAACATTCGCATTTAATTAGGATTTAAAAGCAATAAATTAAGATTTTATTCATTGGTGTAAGATATAATGTTCTGAAAAAAAGTAATATGGTTTGCGATCGTTTAAAAGTTTCGACCATTTGTTTAAATAATAATACAACCAAAGGAAGTACCAACCATTAAAAGCCAATACATTTATATTATTAACTTATTGGGTTTTTAAGTTAAAGTTTATGAGTGTATTTATGAATAATTGACTTATCGAGGATGGGTTAGGTTAGATCCTTTGATCGCATAAAAGCGTTAAGATTTACGGTCTATCAAAGGCAAGTACTAATGACCGACCGAAACTGGTTTTTCAGCCGAAACCGAAACCGAAACCGAATTTTCGGTCTTGCTTTCGCTTTCGGTCGAAACCGAATTTGAAACTTCCGTCGGTATTCATAATTACATGAAAATTGTTTTTTTTTTTCTAAAAACAAATGACAAAGATTTCCGATTGATATACACAGTCTATGAATAATAGTCTATAATTAGCTTCAGATATAAACAGTTAAGGACGAAAATATTGTTTGTCAATGGCTAAACCTTAACGACATTTAATTTCACCCAATTCAGGAAGCTCATGTTCAAGAATATTCGACAACTCTGAAGCATTATTTACTTTATCTCACTTTATACGGCTTTTTAAAACGACAAAGTCTATACGAGTACCTATATAAACATTTTATTGCACCATTAAAGTCAATAATTGCACGACAGAAGCGCTATAGAGGCGTCTCATCACCGGATTCAGTGAAAGGTAACCTCACGACCTTGGCCCCTGATAGGACTCCTACACCTTCTAAACAAGACCGTCTATTTGCGAGCACGTCTCTAAGGAATGCTCTCCTGGGTCCCGCTAACTCAGTCCCTGTAATGGACCTAGTTAATCTTCTTAACGCTGGCAGTTTTAAGGCCTCTTCATAAGACGGCGGCTCATCCGTTGGGGTCGTTTGGGCGCGGCCTCCAAACGGATCTCTAGAACATGTTGGCGACAGCTCCCTAGAGTAGTACAAAGTATTCTGACCCTGTCGTATAGATTGAGGCTCCGGTATGGGCTGATAGCTAGCCGGACCACTACTAGTTAAATCGTCTAATATCTGTCTAGCGCTTCTAGAACCAGTCAATACTCCCGCCCAAGACCGTCGATTCTGCTGTTTAGCTTCATTAGTTCTCGTACTATCAGAGATGTTGTGGCTGGAATGAGTGCTGGCTATTGTAACTTTTGGTCTTCGGGGCGGTTCGTCGAACGACGCTGCTTTGATGCCTGGCCTGTTGGGCCTGTCGGCTTCGATTTCTATCAAAACTCCAGCACTGTTTTCTGCGGGATCTTCTCTTAGAGCTGCGTCGATGCGCATGGCTTCGGAGTAGGAAGGCACTAAGGCACAGTTGCCGCGTATGGCTGCGAACAGTTCGAGACTGTCAACAGTAGAGGCATGTGAGAGGGGAAGGGCACGTGGAGGCCGGGGGGCGGAGCATAGTGTTGCGCTTTGTTCATCCGCAAGGGCCCACGCGTAGTTAGTTGCAGGGACTGGCGGTAGCGTATCAGATAAATGTGTATCTAAATCAAGCTGACGGCTCGGATCTAATTCGTAGTTTGTTCCGAAAATTTTTGTTATCTGCAACAATGTTAGGTATATGTAAGTATTATCTAATAAATAGAAGCTTTAAGTCAATCGTAATTGTATTTGTTGCTAATATACGTTTGGCGGCCGCTGATCGTTAATGAACCTGCCGTTTATCTATACGAATATATAAAGCTGAAGAGTTTGTTTGTTTGTTTCAATGCGCTAATCTCTGGAACTACAAGTTAGATTTGAAAAATTATTTTTGTGTCTGATAGCTACATTAATGAGGAAGGTTATAGGTTATCAAGCGTTACGTCACAATTGTTAACACGGGTGAAACCGCGTTGCACAGTAAGAGATAAAAATAAAGATTAAACTATTTTTGTTTTTGTGCAGATATGAAGCAATGCATGTACCTAAGTATATTTTTGCTGAAATATAAATGAAAACTGTTGAAATCAGGTTAGTCTCGACACAAGAGGTACTCGTTGAAGAGAGCACTCATACACTTTGCTACAACCTAGAAAGCAGGCATTATTTAAATTCCTTTACAACAGTCAATAATATTTTTATAGTTTTGCATAATTTTTTATACATTTCCAATACCACATTTGTAAAAACATTTTTGCAACAAACAATTAATTTAACACCTAAATATAATTGAATGAACAATTTGATATGTTATTAAATGCAAATCTATTAGACGTATTTGCATTTGTATTGTAAGTCATTTGAAGTCGACTTTTTATCGTGTTTCTCAGAGCCGAGTATCTCCACTGGGAATCAATGCTCTTTTATATAACAATCAGAAAAGAACTGAAAAAGACCATGAGTCAAAAGTAAGCTCGCCGAGGGAATGCCGAAGTACAGTCGAAAGCCATTGAAAGAATTTTCCAAAAAGTATGCAGTTAGCACTTCTACCGGAATAAAAAGTAAGAGTAACAAAGTTTATATGTTTATTCTTTATTGAGCCAGTACAAAATGGTGCAAAAGGCGCAATAGGGGAACTTAATGCTAAATATAATTTTCACCAGTTAACCTTAATGTGCAGAAAATATACCTAGTTAAAGGCAATTCGATAGTATATCTATGCGGAACATCTTTAAGTTTCGACACACCGAACAACGCGAATCGTCTGAAATGAGTCTGAAAATAAAGCGACAGTATTTTAAAGAAGAAAATCCTAAATACTTACCGTATAGTGAACGTATGCTGTATTGCACTCTATAATAATACGAAGAGGCCATGAAAGAAGTAAACAGGATAGTGTCCAAAAGAGAATTTGAGAAGAATACCACGGACATCTGTCCGCGTCCCTGTAAGAAAACGAAACCTTAATATAATGATTTTCGTATTGTACACATAATTTAAATACATATATCGTCACCTAAAGAATCACATGCATTTCATTACTTTAGCTTTCGCGTAAGTAATATTAAGCGTGTTTTAAAGATTTTGAAATTAAAAGTATTAGGTATATTGTATGTACATTTTATACTAATGTAATGTGATATTAACCTGTATGCGACCATGTATTCCTTAAAAGAACTAACTCCTATTAAATCTAACCCCTCTCGCATCTCCATGAAATCATCAAATCTTTCGTGTTCCGCGAAAAATCTCGAGCGCTGATCTTCAAATTCTGCAAAAAAATATCTTTATTAAAATTGTAATCACATTGTTTATTTCTAAAAATAAATACCTTATAGGTACTCTAAAATGTTCAGACACGATTCGAAATATTTCACAAATTATTATAAATATTTTACAAATTATAATATATTATTTATTTTGCTACAAGCAGAGAAAATATTTACTATACAAATAATTATCTGCAAGAAAATATTTCTATGGTATCAAGGTTGGTTGCTATATTCATGAGCATAGCGCTCATGACATAGGAACTTTAAATGTGGATTTATGAGTATACGTAACCTTTTTCAGCCACATAAGAATACATACATAATAATATTAATGGGTATTTAATTATAGACGAGTAGAACTTTGAACTAGCCTAGCGTCTGACGTTTACTATGACATACTATTATACTATGCGCTTGCTTACTAAACTCCAAAGAAAATGAGTATATAAAGTCTTATAATTTTTTTAATAATAACATTTTATAATAATATAATCAATGTAAATAATAAAAGGGTTTTCCTCCCTATTTCCTCCTGGAAACATGAAAAATAATTGCGCTCACATTTATTGCGCGGAACGTCAATGGGACAGTTCTTTTTACCTGTTTCTTTGTGAAATAAAATTTCAGTACGCAATAGATTTAAATAAGTTATGTTCTTCATATTTAATTTTATAAGTGAACTAACCAGTGAACTGGTGGCATTTATATTTAGAATATTCAAAATATTTCAAAATTAAAGTCGAAACGTACGGTATTAAGTAAATAAATGAATGCGATTGATATTGTGAAAATTATAACAAAATTCAAGAAACATAATATTAGAATATTCAAATTTAAGATCATGATCAGACAAATCTATAGATTTCATGTCATTTTATATAACTATTCGTAATTTATTAAAATTTGCAAAGCAAAGAGTTAGCATAATTTAGTTACGAGTAAGTACGAGTATGGCTCGAGGGAATCAATCACCTTTTGTTATTCGAAACTGCTTTACAGCAAATGACTCGAATTAATCTATTTAAAAAGCTTAATGAATGAAAACATTATATAATTAAATAATATAGTAAATTTCAGTCCGAATAAACAATAAAGTGCAAATTTCTTAATATTACCAGAAGTAGAAACGGCCAAAACTGGGTAATATTAATATGAATTTTAGGTAATGCTATTAAAAAAGAGATATTTACCACTGGCAGCCTCGATGTTGGCGAACGCAAAACCTTTGCTGAACCGAACTTTGGTGATGGGTGTCTTAGAGTCCAAGACCAAGTTCCTTGAAGCATCCCGTTGACCACAACACGCGTGCGCGAAAGATGTGCTCGCACTGTGTGTGTTCACACGCTCGTAGTACACCTGCTAATCAATTTAGTGAGTGTCACTGTAAAAGTCACTAGTACCCCCACTGTTGAGCAAGGAGTTTATTCTAAGGTTGTTGTGCCCTTAATGGTCTAAGACGACCAGGCCCAAGGAATAGGCCAGGTGTAGGGTAGGTAATTGCTAACTCGCAAGTAAGCAATTACCATGAGGTTCTTTCAGAAACACAATAACACACTCACGGGCTACCTTTACAGCTAAGTAATACGTTAATTAAAGTCAAACCTTTATTTAGTATTTGCACATGAAATTTTTAGAATTGAAGCCGTATTTTTTCACTGATAAATATTAATATTTATTTAACTGTTGGCTACTAAGTTCCAAAATACAACACGAACATTGACCGCCTACCGCAACCAAGCAAGGTCGAGCGAATCGAACTATCATCAATATGCATTAAGTTTGTGAATGCCTTTGAGCTGTACAGTATTGTACATCGGAGACTTCACTACATATCCTACATAACTTACAAACCATAGTATGAATATCACCTGGCTAACTAAGGTAAGTAACATAATTATTTGTAATCGGTGCAGTACAAATTAATGATTCTGTAAATAAAAACAAATTCTGGTTACAAAGACTAAAATAAAAAAAATAACACTTCACTACACTAGGATTCTGTATCGTCTTACCCAGCCTGCACTTATACGCTAGAGTGCCCATGGTACTGGTAAATGAGAGTAGGTACATTGCTAGCTACATATTTACAAACATATTGGTGGTAGAACTTGTATGGTTCTCTGCTGCACCTATGTCTGCCGTGAAGCAAATGAAGCAATTCATTTGTGTTTCAGTGAAAAGGTACAGTTCCCAGCCATAATTACATGAGTCGACCATCAGCCTCCGTGGTAGCAGCGCGACTACATGCGACCTCAGGCAGGACACGCATTTGCTTGGGGTTGGATGTAGATGTCCATGGGCAGCAGCGACCACTTAGCACCAGGTGGCCTGCATGCTCATCTGCTACTTCGTATCATAATAAAAAATATAATATGTCGTTGCATACACTTCTGTGTGACCCGTGCGTTTGACAGACGGCCACGCTATTCGATGAACATTTTACTGACATTTTCTATTCGAAAGGATCGGATATTAAATGCGAGCGCGACACGACTCTGAGTATAGAACTTATGTAATAAAATATAATTATTGTTGGTATAAAATATATTATATATGTTGTATATACTTAAATCAAAGCAAGTTTAGTTGATGATTTATACCGTTTCAATCTAAAGATATAGGTTATTAGTTATTAAATAAATTAAATTACCCAAACTTACAATAAAAATAAAAGTTATGAGAAAGTTACTATCTTTATATCAGCAATGAAACATTTATCAGTCTAGAAGAAAATCATGCTGAACTAGCTATAACATCAGAGTTTTAGCATAAAAAAAATTTAATTAAATACTAAAGAACTACATTCTCAACAATACATTTTGTAAAGAATCAAACCTGGAGCTAGGAAAGACATCGACTTGAAATTCAACAAAGAAAAATATGCTACACACTCTACACATCTGTGTGTCCATTCAACGCAACGCAACTTTGCTGATGGTACAGTAATTCAGAATCCCACATAATCATTACATACATTCCCATGATGTCCGGATACCCTTGGTAAAAAACCTTGGTTCGATTAACATCTGATCGAAAGATCGATAATAAGCCAGTATTTCTACCGCCTGATATTTTCTATAAGAAGCAAAAAATAGCAATACAATATTAATAAACACTTTTTACAACACCGATATGTATAACAATGAGTTGAACATACACCACGCACCTGCGTCGTTGTGTACGCGTCACCGTTGCGATATCGCGTCACCTGCCGCTTCCGACGCACATAGTGGTAGCAGATTGCCTTCCACCTACGGAAAAATCAATAGTTGAATTATGTTAACTCGCTTTTATAAAAGTTGTCTTCGCCTCTGAATACGAGTATAATAACATTTAGCATACCTATTTACGTGAATATTTTCTTTTAAACCTTTGACTTAAATCGGACACGGGCGTCCCTTAATTAATTTTTATTATATTTTTAAAACAATTCGATATTTGTATAATTATTTGTCTGTTGCCGCCTGTTTCCGAACGCATCTTTGTTTTTTTAAAATTCCGCGGTAAAATTGACGCATTTGTGTTGTGACATTTTTTAAAAGTATTAATGTTAATTATGTTCGCAATCATAAAAAATCCTAAGTAATTAATACGCCATTTTACAAATTATGTTTAAGTTCTTAGATTTTGAGATTTTGAACAAAAATTAATATCTACTAGGTAATTTTTATATTTGTGTAATTTGCGCGATAACATTTTTTTTGCATGTATTGCGAATTGTAGGTTACGAGGGTGAAACATTGTTCATAAAGTGCTGAATTTTATCGAAATAATTTTCACATGAAAGGAGCCAAGAAATCGTAATGAAATCTTACAAAATTATCAAGCAATATTGTACCGACATTATCAGTGGGTTCTATTCTAACATAAAAACTATAGCAATACTTTCGTAGGCGTACCTTGACCTCGACCCTTGTTTCTACGGCAAAGTAATTTTAGATTTCCTAATTCAAACATAGAATTCTTGAGCACTTTGTAAAACATTCAAAAGATTCTCTCTATCTACATGGCCTATTAACATCACACTTTCCTTTTCATTCATACGACTCTTCGCGCTTGAAGTGTTATTGAGAAATGAGTTCCAAAAATAACGTTTATGAGCTTTTAAGTTGACATTATTATCTTGCTAAACTGTACTGAAAATCAGCGCTGCTGGTTCTTCACTGAGCCAGTAGCTTTATGCTGAGTACAGTCCTTTTGCGTTGTAACATTACAACATTGATTTATAACTAAGTTAGTGTAATTTCAACTTATTTAAGAGTACCTACCTATTACTCTATGTTGCAATGTTATAAAAGTTATTTCTTTCTTTCGTTCTAAAGACGTGCTTAAGCTTAAGTGAACCTCTTTTCAAAACTCGTATGTATTTTGATCATGCGCTTACCAAACTCTAGGAGTAGCAGTCCTCATGGCATGCACTCTAGCACTGACAGCGGCTACGTCAACTCTTCTAGCAAGTTGAATCCGGGCCGTGCTGTGATAGCACTCTACCAAGTACACCAGGTAGAGGAGCAGTACAAAGGCTATAGGAATGTACGCATAGCCAACGTCACATGGAGACTCCCGGACTGTTCGCTTTATCGGGTACCTGAGGGATAAGAAACTAATTTACAGATTAATCGATTTCGAACATTCCAGTTTAATCTATTGCGGGTTTACACTAAATTTAGATACTGTGTATCTAAGTATGTTAACTTATCTCTTGTTTATAATGGTTTAACATTTGTTTATTGCCAACCACTTACTTCCAGTAATAACATGGTATATTCCCTTGATACTGAGGCAGTTGTAAGAAGGGAAATAACCAATTACTCGTGTAACTACTTTGCGTAAGTCAATAAAAAGTAAAATCTCATACACCTAGTAGTACGCAAGTTAAATGTAAAAAGATAAATTTATTCAAGCAGTCTGATGGTTAACCTTAGTGAACATTATGTTAATAATAGTATGAACAGTATTGAAAAGCTTAACACAGCTTTTCAGCTGTTAATACAGTTCATAGCCTGCAAACAGTCGTAAAAATTTACTACGAGGACTACGTAACATAAAATTAGGCAAACCTCACACATCCTAAAAGTAATTATCGTTAACCTATAATACATATTTAAGTATTATCTACGCCTCTAAACTTACATTTGACCTGTAAAATGTTTACGAACATTACATTTTATTTATTTGGTCTTCTGGTTTACCTTGTATCATAATAAGTATATATTTTTAGGTAAAACCAAAATAAAGCACATCATTTTCACGGAATAGCCGAGCAATAAAGCCGTTTCCCAACGCTATCCGCCTATTAAACCCTAAGCAATAAAACCTTCAACTTTATGCTGGCTTATAAAACTTTCTGTTTCAAATCCGAAACCACATCTATCGGTTAAAGGGCCGCAGTACTTTTATAACACTTTTAAAAGTTAAAGAGGTCACAATAATTCCAGTGAAATTGTAGTCATTATGTGCAGGCCGCGAATGGATGAAGTGTGGAAGAATAATGGCTTTAAAAGTATGTTTAAAAATGTGACACTTCAAACATTCTGAAGTATTTATACAAAAAGAGTTTTTCAACTTCTTTTTGCGTACTGTTCAGAGCTCTTCTGACCTACCTTTATAAAAAAATTGTTTGAGAAGTGAAGCCAATTTTAGTATGTTATCATTCGTACGGTAGCAAATATCTTTTACCTCATGCTGTTTGTTAAATTATGTTGTGGCTCAAATTATTAGCTCAGAGCCACCACTTGTATGATTATTTCAAAGCAAAGGTAAGATTCATCATATGGCTTTAAGACTCAGCGCGACCCAAACACATTAAAGAACCGTTAATTTTATCAGATTATGGTTTAATTATTTTATTTCTTGTGAGGCACATAAACCTGCATGCATGAACAGATATACTAGAAGTAATGTATAAAATCTTGTTTTTTGATTTTTATTTCTTCTGAAGCACATAAACCTTTATGTACATGCATTAAGAGGTAAACTAGAAGTAATACATAAAATCTTGTATTTTTATGGCACCAATCAAATAGAAAATAGGTACATTTTTAATTGCACTGGTATGAAACTTTCGGTTGCAAGTCCGTGCTTACGTTTTTTTTTTATGACCCCTAGTATTTTTTACTTTTAATTTTTAGTTTAACTAGTATACTTATATTGTTCCGTAGCTTTCAATTCTTAAGAATGAATAATTTTTGATCTTCCACATACCCTTAGCGGATATGAACGATTTGCATAAATTACGACCTCACACATTATGATTCACGTCACGTTGTCAGCTTTTGGATAAATCAACAACGATAAATCAGAAACGGTGACGTCGTGCAGCAAATAAATTATAGCGTGAAACGGAACGCGATGTAGGGATTTACGAGTATGAAGGCTATGACGTAGAATACAAATGCGTGACGTATTACCATTACAGAGTATTAGATTTTGATGACGTACCGAATCCGCGTTAATCTAATAACACCTGTTTCCAATATTTAATCTATCTTTTTAACCGACTTTAAAAAGATAGATTAAATA
>DWQK01001885.1:0-14389 GCA_018231225.1 Noctuana stator
TGATGTCACAGATTAGTGATGGTTAACTCGAGTGCCTAACCCGAGTGTACTCGAGTTGGACGTAACTCGAATCTACTTAAATTCTCTCTAACTCGAGTTCAAAAAAAAATTCAAGCATATAATTTAACTAAGGAAAAAATATTCTTTGTGATACTAATTATCTTATTTTCTTTAAAATATTGTGATTACTGATTATAAAAATAGTTTAATTGATAGTAAATATTATTTTAAACACTAAAATAAATGGTTGGATTTCACTCGAGTTAAATCGAGTAAAATTTTTTCCGAGTTGGCATATCACTATCACAGATTACCACATATTTTTTTTTTAAATTAGAATTTAATTAAGTAATCACGTTTCCGAACAAAGTAATTTGATGCAATATCAACATCGTATTAGCTGTCATACAGCTTCCTCTCGAGGACAGGGAATAAGAAAAGGCAATTCAGACCGTTCCACTCCTTGCATGACGCAGCAGTAGCGGCAACAGGTGTGGCCTCACTCACGACTTGATCCTTCGTGACTTCGGTGATGTGGCAACTATTAGCGCGATCTTGTAGTATAGCCGGCTCGTCATTCTGATCTACGAGTAAACCTGATCAGACTTACTGTCCCACGTTCTAAAAGTTTGTCAAACAATGTTTGAAATCCCTTTTCGAATTAACAATATTTGAATACAAGTTATGTTTACTGATTAGACGACCCGTATGGTGTAGTTAATTTCTGTTTATATTAAATAATTATATTTAAAACAAGGATAGGCGATAGATTATATTATCTGTCTAAACTTAAATTATGAATCATTGACACCACACTAGATTTACTAAAGTTACACTACGTTATAGGCAAGTTATGTGCCAACAAAAACTAATAAACTTAAATTCTACTCATGAGTAGGAGGCTCCAAGTCAGGAACAAATGAGCCTCGACGCATGTGCCGAAGGGATCGGCCGTGACTCGTCTTTTGACGACTTGACCTCTTGGCATGTTACGTCATGTAAAGCCAGAATATGTAGATCTTTGGGGTCGCCTTTTCGGTTCAACAATTCTCGGGTGGGACATTCAAGTCGAAATACCGGAACATGTATAATAATTTCGAGGTATAAGACATTGTATTAAATACGGACTAGCTTATTAAAAAGCAAAAGAGCCGAAGAATAAAGTATCTTTAGCGTTGTAGGCACTGAAAGTCTGTAAGGAACTCGACAAGGATTACGTAATCGCGTGTATGTGTATATAGACGTATAAGAGCTAAACGTTAGTTCCTTTAGCGCGTTTCCCTCCGTCTCAAGGCTGTCGGCTTCATAGAAAAAAGCTAATGCGCACTTAAGTGCGTGATTTCCCTTACCATTAACAACGGTCTGAATAAATGCGCCATTTCTCTCCCCTGGTAGCTCGCTGTATCTGTGCCGGGATTAGCGGAACTACCGCCGTATAATTTGTACATTTCAGTAAAAAATAATCGTGCTTAGCTGAAATGAAGTCGTTTGCAAATAATTCTCGGAAATTTTCAAGTACATTCTATTTCAAAAATCTTGAAAAAATGCCTGAAGTATTTCAAAATTCTGGTTGGTTTACGATTTAGTTGTATTTCTTTGTGTTTTTATTTTTTACAACTTAAAAATGTTAGGAAAGAAAAATGCAGTAACTAATTTTGTATGTTCACAATCTCACATTACGATTTCTCTGTCGCGCATACCTATATCTACAGTAAAAAATTATACCATTTAGGTCGAAAACAAATATTTAGATCTGCCACTCTAGTAGGAATCAATCTTTTTACTCAAAGTAAAAAATATGATCAATAACAAAATTTATCATCATACTTTAATACATTCTCTAGTTAAAAATATTTGAAAATATTTCGTTTTAAAATTAAGAGCGAGTAGAAATAAAAGTATCCAGTATGTTAATCCCTGAGTATGTAAAGTAACATAATATTTTAGGGTAACGCGGAGTTTCCACAGAACATCGCAAACGTCGAGCGGTGAAGGAAAACATCAATTTTGGGACAAGGTCGCGCTAGGGTGGCCATTTTGTGCAGTAAAATCTGGATGTTTTCACGCAGTTATGGTCAAACATTTGAATTATAAAATAACATTAGTTTGTAGTTGTACTGGGTAAAATATAATTTTAAAAACCAATATAATATTGAGAAATTTCTGCAGAAGTTAAACTATAAAGATTAAATTATACTTAAAACTATATATATTACAATAGAATGCAATAAATACTTATTTGTTTTAACCAACCGTCAACCACCAGATATACACACAAAAAAATAAACCATAGTAACAATAAATAAACCATGTTAGCTTTGGGGATCAGATATAAAACACAAGGGCAAGCTACAATAGATGTAGCAAAAATTCCGGATAAGTCCGAACAAAAATGGTCGAATGGTGACTGGAATATTATAATAAGCCGTTCCGAGAATGCGTTGAAAACTTTATTTACCATCGTTATACTGCATACACTACATTATGAGGAGGCGGAAAAAATCTGCAGGCGTCCGTGAGAAACAGCGTGTGGGACTTGTCGGCTTACCTCCTGACTGATATTACATACTACGCTACGCTGTATTGAGAACAGCATTATGAATACGCCAGTTAAATTTAGACAATGGCCTACACTGGGCCAGACATCTAGGCACTTCCTGCGAACTAAATTGTAGTTTATTCGTTAATCGAAATTTACTAGCTTGCGTTGGATAGCTGTCATTAAGCCGGAGATTATGCTTGCTGGTAAATTGGTCTGTAGTTGTTAATATTCAGACGTTTTAGTAACTCAAAGTGATTATATAGTACCGTTAACTTAATAAAGGTAAAAAGAGGTGTGATCTACCTACCGGAATCACTAGGATTGCATTATATAGAGCCATAGTTGAATATAAGCAGGGCTATTACCCGCACTTGTACGCGAGCGAGGTCGGGAACAAAAGCCTGAAATAATGTCCTAATTTAGCGTAACGACACGAATTCGTGTCTCCAAAAGTTGAACTGCAAGAACGTGAACCAGCGGCCACGGACGAAGTACAGTTAGAATATACAACGGCTGTATTAAATAAAAAGAATGAAATTCTAGACTGCAGGTAACATTTTTGCGTTTTGAAATAATTTTCGGTGACAATATAAATGTACTCGTACGTTTTATAAAATTCTTATTTGACACTGGAGCTGGAAGTCATAAATGTGTTTGCTTGCGAAGTTAGGCGAGGCGAGCGTCACTTACCATATTTATTTTAAGAATAGATGGATTTTCCCTTTATTACAAGTCACAGTACATTGAGGAAGGAGGAAGCTAAGATACGGAGCATGTAACAAAAGCTTACTCTGAAATAACGAGTAAGCCCGGCAAAGAGTTACGAAATCGCGACGCATTCGCTTTCGAATTTTTATCGAACTCAAATTCGAGAGCACACAGTTGTACCTCTGTTTGTATTTACTGTGCGCGCTGCCACGTTTGTGTCCCTTCCATATATACTCGTATGTAGGAACGGGCACGTTTCCAAAATTACGTGACATGCCGCACGATCAATCACTGCCACTGACTGGCGACTGCTGCACTGCTGCGCTGTAGCGAAAAACTCCTTACCGCTGTCATCGCTTTCTCGAACTGCTGACTTATGTATGACCAGTTTGATAGCACTGTCCTTTTTATTTTATGAATTTGTTGCTATCAAAATGTGGACATTAGCATTTTAAGCGATATTTGAATAACTTCAAATTCTTTTGTATTACGTGTACCATTCTGAAACCTGTATTTGTTTCATATATAAGTTTAAAATTTTTATTGATGATACTTTTTTACTGAAATGATATTGATAGTTAATTTTATCGAAAAAAAAATATAATTCAAAGATGTCTGTTTAATGTTTAAGTTAAACGTAGGTTCTGTGAACACTCAGGCTCGCCTCAGTAAATAATGAACAATATGAACGTGAACTCTTTACGATTACATAGAGTTTGCGTTGTACGAGCAAACAAGAGTACCTATATTATAACAAAGTGCTAACAATCTATTTCTACAGATTTCTAAATAGCTTACTCGTCTTTTACGATCTATTATTAGACATTATTTAAAAAAAAACTCTAGCGCTCGGCCACGGTGACCATCTACGAGTACCATTACAAGGATTTAATGAAGTACATTTTTAATTTCAAAAATTTAACTGACCACTAAAGGGATTGATTTTAGAAGTGTTTCATTATCCGAGATAAAAAAAAAAAAGGTTTAAGAATTTATTTCTCAAAAGAATGACAAAAAAACATTCACTTGGAGAGAAACTACAATTTTAAACATATTATCTACTATTACTACACCACGAGGGTACATGAAAAATTATAACAAACTGTTTTATATTCTCCAAAACACTGTGTAAATCAAATTAACAGCTTGTTATACCCCACTCCAGTAAAGTAAATATCTCGTAGTTAGTAGAAGGAGGAAATTGGTACCAACGAAAACTTTGTTGTTTTAGCTTTGTGTAGACAGTCGCGGCTTCCTTCCGGCGAGTTAGTGTTCCAATCTGCTCAGGTGTTCCTAACTGCCGTATCTGCTTCACAAACATTACCCGAATCAACATTTAGTTTATTCATTAACAAGCTTATTTTGGTGCTTCTAAATACGGATTTTCGTTTGTAGTTTCAGACACTTAATTATTTATGAAGCGCGCTTAGCTCGCCCTTATTGTTGATTGCAAGCGATCTCACAACCTTAGCAACCTGCTCGTGGGCAGGTCTTTAATGGGTGACCACTTGTGAGATATTTTCATGCGTGTTGCCGTGCTTTGGAGAGCACGCTAAGCAATCAGTCACGGTTGTTATTGAGAGATAACAGTGGTCACACCTGGTTTGAGGCCCTTTGGGCGGTTTGAAGACATCCGACACGGGTTGGTCACAACGTATCTCCACAGCTGCATATTAGATACTTCAAGACTTACCGGTTGTAGGGAGAACTCGTGCTCAGCTCAGTGGAGTATAAAAACGGTTGCAGACAAGGGAGGTAATTATCTATGAGCTAGAAGAATTAATGTAGTCAGGGCTCAGCTTAGTAAATAAATAGGTACAACTATTAAATTATTTTATATCATAGGGGACTGTGGTTAATACATACCCGCGTTTCAATTTCATTAGGAATTTTATAAAAGTGTTTTATTATAAAGATTTGGAAGCGCTAAAACTTAAAACATTGAAATAACTTTTGTCAATACAATCACTTTTGTTAATGTTTAGTTTGAAGTGGATGCTGCAATCCCATACATCATCCATTTCTATATTATTCTTTGTACATCAGTAGATAATTGATGATAAACACAGATCGAAGTCAAACAAACGTGGCCCCACTTACCGCCATTGAGCAATCTCCGATGTTTATCCGCGTCGCACGTGCCTGCGTGTGGCGAAACTGAGCATGTTTCCGAAACTTTTCTGTGATGAAGTATGCTCTTATGTACTCGTACGTTGTCCCTGGTTTGGAGAAGCAAACTAATATGACAAGGAGCTATTGCTCCTTCAACAACTTGTTGAACAGTCACCATTTCATCCAAAACTCTTTGACTTTCACCAAGGGTTTTGTTACATTAATTGTAGCGATTATTTTATTATTCTATTAAGTGTTTTGTTTGTGTAAAAGTATCTTTGCTTTATGATTTTTGATATTTTCGTGTTAGATAGGTATTATGTTTATTAGTAGGTTCCACTTAATTTTTTTGCGAAATATAAAAAGAAGCAAAATATAGGTTACCGATGTTAATCAAAGTTAATTGTACCAAATTATGATATCACTATATAAAAAGTTCTTTTCTTTATGGAGATAAGCTGACATTACTATTATACTCGTAGGTATTTTAAATAGGGTAACTTATAAACTAATTCTAGTGTATTTCTGTGTAATTGTTTATAGGAGTGTTAGCTAGAGCAGTCAGTGCTCCGGTGCGCGCTCCAGGTGTTCTTAATAATGCAAATTCTGTTGCTCCAGTAACATTTGTCCCATTTTCTCTACACTCGGTCTAATTTTGGAGGAAGCCAATTTGCTCCCGTAATGTGTTTAATTTAACAGTCTTTATATTTTCGAGGAAATAGATATTTAACTGTAGTTTTATTGTGACTAATCGTTTTGCACTTTACTTTACTTACTTTTAATTTTAAGTTAAAATTAATAATTAGCATCGAAAAGTTTTAAATTTTACTGCGTGTAAATTTCAAAATTATAGTTAGATATAGCGTAAAAGGAACCCGTAAAATGTTATTTAGTGAAACACAGTAGTAAATTACGAAAACCAAATGACATGTAATGAGGGAAATTTTGTAAAATCTTCATTATTATAATTATTGGAAATAATTTAAGATTAACTCGTAATAAGAAAGTATAGTCTGAAAAATAAATAAGAAAATCAAAGCCCATGAATAGGACTGATCTGAATGTTATACAGCTGTAAAGACAATTAGTAAATGTGAACGCAGTTAAACAATAGCGATGGTGTCGCGGTCACGTCAAGACGCTCATGAATTTCAACGAGACCGCGAACGCTCCTCGCTTCTACATATTTGATGCGCGTTGTTCGCGTCGACGACAATCGGCCGAATGTCGCGCTCAGTGCCGTTTGTGATCACTGCTTAAATAATAAAAGGACTTCCCAACGCTTTCGACGTGGAAACTTGATGATTTATCTCCTTTAGAGTTATTACGATTTCAGACTGTGTAACTTTATGTATTATTTATTCATTAGCACCATCTTTACGTCGATTACGAGGTGACTCGTAGACTGAAACATTCATAATGTAACAATGACTTCATCTCATTTTGAGTAATTTAGGTACTTACCACACTCGTCTCTTGAATCCATGAGTTCTGATAATTTCGTTATTACATACAAAATTCATAGAAATATATTATTGCAAAAAATAGTGGAAGATAAGTTTCGAAAAGAATAAGGGTAGTAAATGCATTCAACTTCATTTTGTCTTTTCTGGGTCAAATTCCTAATTCATCGCTTCTTTTCGGTCAATGAGTGATTTGACAACTTTTAAAGTTGCTATGAACACGGAATAATGAAATATTTGACTCGCTGACTCTATTAAAATGTACTTTTAAAACTTGTTTTCTGAATTGTTCCAGTATAAGAATATTTTCAGGAACTCAAAGGAGAACTTTTAAAATCAGTGAACCTAAAGGACCCTCTGAACTTCAAATTCCGGTCTCGACTCGAAAAGTCCGTACTAAATCAAAGAGTAAAGTTTAAATTATTTTCCACGACTTAAAAAAAACAACTGGTGGCTCTCGAAAACGACAGAAATATTCCGAGTCGTGATTTGGCGTTGTCTCGCTCGAACAATGCGTCGGAGCCTCGTCGCTTGTTCTCTTCATAATGGACATTTTTTTTGCACAACTTAACGTCACAAAAGGATCGCTTTCAGCGGTTCACCGTGATTTTTGACGTTTTGCCAAGAAACCGCGCGATTGGAAATAAATCCATGTTGTAACTATGAATATCTTCGGTATTCTGTTCTGAATGTACTGGTGTTTTATTTCAATGCAGTCTATAAACTTTTCAGTACTCACAAAGCGTGGCATTTTGTTTTTGTTAGCATTGTCTTTCTCGATAGCATAATATACTACCTATGATGACTACACTATGCTATGATTTTTGTGTTTTGCTTTGTTGCTTGCCGTGAGTATCCTACTAGTGTAGTGGTTACCGTGACAGTCCATCATTCGAAAGGTCCTGGGATCGCTTCCCGGCGGGGCAGACGTTTATTTATGATGAACCGATATTAGTCTTTTGAAAGCATTAAAAACAGTATAATAAGCTCTTCGTGTTCAATTAAATTAAGAGTTTAATTCCACTTTCGAAAATAAACCGCCAATACTTAAAGATGGATGTGTAAAGTTACATCTCCAAAATTTGACAATGACGTGAAATCGTCGTAAAGCAGTCACATTGCGAAGGACTTTTATTATTTAGGCTGCGATCACAAACGGCGCGGAGCGTGACATTCGAGCGATTGTCGTCGACGCCAACAACGCACATCTAATATGTATGACCAGAGTTTGCGGGCTCGTTGAATACCATCCAGAAATTATGGTTGAAGGGAGACAGAGCTATACAGACAGTGGAAATGATATTGACTTTACATTTGTTTTAGGTATATCAAGAGTATCTGTTCATAAATAGGCGACAACAAATCGTTGAAATTTATGTGGAGAAGTAGTTTCTAAATAAAGCTAAAATTACATAATATGTGTTAAACATTCTTGTACATTAAATTAAACAGAAGTCGAATTTCGACATAAGCAAGCTTGAAGCGCTGACAACATATGCAATAGTCACTATCCTCTACTAGGCAGTTGTTTCTCAAAATACGAGTAAGATGATGTTAGCATCATGCTGCTTATGCATGCTCTGCACCGGAAACATTTGTTAATAATGCTATACAATGATACAGTTTAGATATTATATGAATAATAAACGAAGGAGAATATTAACGATGTATTATGTTTGATTGCGAAGACTAATCGAATATGAATGAACAGGGGAAAATTCATAGTGAATATCTAAATTGTGGAAGATTCACGGACAAAGTTTGAGCAAGTAGAATTTACATTATTGCGGACACGTGCAGCGGTGAGCCCAGATATTGCTTAAGTGAATTCCCAGACCAAATAAAACATGAAACTTCGGATAGAATATTTTACATGGCTTGGATTAATTGTGATAGACGTACCTCTTTTATATAGAGAAAATAATTATAATCTTAAATCAATTTTGCTAAATGAAACATTCAAAATTTATAAGTTAAAAGTGGCAAGCGATATTTATTTGTAATGAAATAAAATTAAAAGAAAATAGGTTATAGTACAGTTGTGACTATCGTACATAAAGTAGTTAGTTCACAGTTTTCAGTTAACAGTTAACAGTTTTCATTCAATAGTTTGCTATATTTCACCATATTTTAATGGTATATACGAATATTTAGTATTATAATAAAACAATCGCTACTTTAAATTTGCCCACTAACGTGATTTATCAAAATATCATGTAGATCTTAAACAGTGAAGGGCAAGACAGGGGAGCGCGTGGCGAACGAGTCGATCAATACCGTCCCTGAATGAACGTCGATTAATCATTCACTCTACTGCTCTACGGCCGGATTAAACAATAACGCGGCTTTACATTCTGCTCTTCCTTCAGCCAATAGGGGAAACCTATTCACTGTCAGATAGCTGATCGAAGTGTTTCTAGTAGGTAATGTTCTACACATTCTGCGGTGTTGATTGACGTACATTGAACTTTGTTTAACAAGTTAATTTGTAACTAGTTGCAAAGTGAAGCAATGTACAATCACAAATTTAGCTATTTATGAAAACACATTTAAGTTCTTACTATAATTCATAATTAATATTTTATTTTCTTAGATTGTTGTTCCGCTTTAACTTCTCTTTAATATTTATGTATTGATTACATTCCCCAATAATAATGGTAACATGAGCTTGTCTTAAATGTAATAATTTAGTTTAGTGCGGCATTAATTTGCATGGTTAATTAAGCCAAGTCGTAGCCATGATTGTTATCTGTACGTTCAATCACGAGGCCTGACGGCTTACAGTAATTATTGTGATTGATTACAATTGCACTGCGATTATTGTTATATTATTGAGATGTGATTGGGGTTTTGATTGTGCCTCAAGAGGAATACAGGCCGTCTGATGTTAAGTGGCCTTGAACTTTATGTTTAACCTCAAATAGGGTGGACATTTTATCTGAGTCTTACAGAGATTCTTATAAAGAACTCTTATCCTATTTGAGCTAGAACGTCTGTGTGCGTTAGTTGCAGTGAACACTTAACATCAGGAGTCTAACTTACGTAACAAAACTTCAATATAATCGAAAGGGTTTCAAGACTAAAGACGGTTTTCATACTCACGAGACATTGGCTGAAGTGTCGATATGAGTGTTCACGTAAATTAATCAAACTGTACTTGACTGATATTGGTAAGTATTTGATAAAATCACAAGTTAGTAACTAAACTTATAAGCGCTTGAGAATAAGGTAAAATTGATATTCTAGTGACGTAGTTGAAACTAATTAATCCTCAGAGAACATAATCTCGTCTAATCCACGTTACTCGACCCGACTGATCCCTCGTTAATACAAAATTAAAGTAGGTATCGATATTTCGTTAGCTTACGCAGAACAGGACAAATTTTCTTCGAGGCCTGTCCTGATTGAGCCCATGACCTAAAAGTACTCGTACATTATGACAGTGTCATTGATCCTATAAAGATAAATAATAATAGTTAACTAGTAAAGATATTAATATCTTGGGTTACATTACGAAGTTAGCAAAAAAACAAATTGCACAGAACAATTAATGGAAACAAATAAATGTTGGACGTAATTTATTTTCGATCGGTTTATAAATTAAAAAGTCATATATTGATATGAACCGATCGAAACCAAAGCTAAATACCAAAAGAAGGGAATATGTTATTCAAAAAATCCGTGTCCGAGATTAGAGCGCACAGACAGATAAACTGACAAGCAGACAATGTTTTTAAATTATTTATATAAATACTATATATTACTAGAGTACAATTGAAAACTAAATTCGCTTTGTACATTTACTTAATTTTTTTTTCTTTTGTTAGTCACGCTAGCATATTATTTGATTGTAAAACCATTTTTGTTTTCGCGCGGAGAGTACTCAAAGAACTTAGTTCTTCCGTAACTGTTTTCCGGCGCGAAGTAGAACAATTACTTCAGAAGCATTTAAGTCCTTACCTACGTCAGCGACGCCATTGTGGTCTCTTGTCTCAAAACTTGGAATTCGAAGATCTAATTAGTAATGTTGTTGACATTTTACGTACGTATCCGAATGAATGACAATATTTGAATTTGACATGTACGACATACAAGATGAGGAAGGTCACAGACTATGTACAAAAATTTGATTCCTAGAGACCAATGCTGAAATGTGATTGAGAATAAAACTTTTGGAGTTATTGTAATGTCCCTTTTGCAGTACTAGATAGCACTGCCCCAATTACCTTTAGCATGGAAACTTTTTCTACTAACAAAACTCGCATACCTAGATACGGCCAGAATTACTTCTTTAATAATATGTTTATATCCTTCTGCTAATCTGTGTCTCTAAATACATAATCAGCACGCATGGTGCGTGCACGACATGCGAAAGTGAGGTATTAATAGCATATTACGGGCATGACTCTGTTTAGTAATATTAACCTGAGGTGTTCTTTTGACTTCTGAACGCTATACATACTGTAACTGCTTTAATATATTATTGTTTAATAATGTGGATATTCGTAACGTTTATATTAAATAAATTGATGTTTATTTGCAAACTAAGAGAGTTGTTTCAAAGCATAGGTTAATAAAAATCGTTAATATTTTTGTATTATTGTATAAAATTGTATAATTTTTTTTGAACTCCGAATTCAAATGTTTTAGTTAGACTTTAGTGACGAAACAAGTCAGTGTCACAGATGTCATTATTTGAGACAGTACTCAATATGTCTCGTGTCCCTCCAAGACCGCTCGTCTCCTACAATAAACAAAATTAATTACTGTAAACTGAGAGTGCACGTAACATTTCCAAGAATCTGAGACGTGTTTAGTTAAGCTAGAGACAGTTTGTTCTCTATATGAAGAGAACAAACCTGGCTGCAACTACGGAACGATACGAGATGGTAGCGTGTGAGTCCGGACTTTTAGCTTTGTTACGAAATGTACTTAGATACATTTCAACTTATGGATTTAATCAATAGGTATTTACTGATGTACTTATTGATTATTAAAATAACCTTCAGGTACACAGCCTGGAGCGATTTGTTGAATTTCCCTTTATACGAATTTCAATTTTTATTTTGTTTTATTGCTTGGTGAAGGGAGTAGGATAACATATATTATTATACTCGTAAATAAACTTTGGATGATTGTATGTATTTTACATAACTTTCATTTTCTTCAAAATATTGTTTTTAAAAAATTAAAAAACAATTTAATTTGAATTTAATCTTTGCTATACGAGTATGCCTAGCCTTGATTTATGGCTTCGAGGAATTATTCATTAGTCTCTAATAACATCTCGTCTTTAATTTCTTTTACTTCAGTAGAAGTAGCAAAAATTTTATGAGCGACATTTGGAGCTGGAAAACGCTCCGTAGCTTTAAACTTTTGCAGTGAACAGAACAAGTTCGAAGTCGGATCACAATATTTCTTCTACTTTTGAAAGCGCTGCTTTCTGTTGCAGAGATATACTCGTACGAGTACTCGTATAAAAGCTGAGTTCAGTTCAATTCCTAGATTTTCCGCTATCGACGACCAACATTGTTTATTTATTTTTAAATCAAAATTAAAATGGTAGCCTTAAGCTGAAGTGCTAGCAATATTTATCAACATGAAGGTAATTGCAATGGCCCAATACACGACTCAAAATGATTACTCTTTAAATACTATCCAACCTCGTAACCCTAACACATTACTAGCTGTCACGTACGTAACTTGTCGTAAACCATTTTAACAACAACAGGTCGCTGTAAGCCACGAATTGAAATTTCGTTTCGAAGTATGTAATAACGCTTCTTGTTGAAGTAAATAGCTGTTCAGCATAATGTAGGTGTAGCATAAAGTATCAAACGCAACAGCCTTATGGGAGATCAAAGCACACACGAGCAATACCTCAGAGAAAAGAGAACCGTTTCACTTACGAGTAAGCATAATGTTTCCGTTTTGTTTGAAAAGTACGATATAGACAAAGTTTGGCGAAACTGGGACTTATTTTCACAGTCTTACTTAGCGCACGAACAATGTTTCAAGGCTGGAGTTTATGTCAAGCAATCAATAAGACTAAATGTAAATATTTTAAAACTGATACAATGATATCTACAAAATCAAAATCATTTATTTACACAATTACTTATAGGTATAAGTACAAATCATCTACATACATCGTGATATATATAAAGTGTTAAACCGTGTTCTAGTGCAAATATTTTTTTATTCTTTTAGCTTAATTGTATCACCGTCTTCATCTTTAGATAGGGCTTCCACCCTATCTGACATTACACACATAGTTACCACTTGTATTATAAAATTGTTCAAATTAATATTAAATTTGTCAAATAGAGTGTGTAATGTAGTTTACTTTGAAAATGTTAAAACATATTTTTTTAAATTTTGAACTCAGTGTTTTGAATTCGGTGGGTTGAGTATTTATTCATTCGAGCAACTAGTGCTGTAGTATAGTATAATATTTGTTCATGCGTTTCCTGTAAATTCCAGTTGAAAAAGAAATGAGAGCACGTCGCCCCAACGATCTTTCAGTGGAAGTGGGTTTCGAAATTTCATTAATGCAGCGGCGCCGCTGGTCAATAATTCAGGTGTATCGCCATTTCGAATCCAATCCCGTTTTTTCTGACGCCGGAAGCGCTTGATTCATTTGATACAATACTAGCGTGACCATGGTCCCCTTATTAAAAATCTGTCCCGATTTAATGCGCCTATATTTGTTCCTAGTTAATCATTTAAAAAAAAATACACCGTTTTAAATAAAATTTGAATTTGGTCTTTGATAGTTTTTAGTTTACTTATACGGGTTATATTTTTGGAAGTTGGTTACCTAAACATTTTTTCCATTTTTGACTTAACTTCGTTCGTAAATGAAACGAAACAATAGCAATGACTAATTACTACTTTAACTATGACTGATTTTATAACAAAACCTAAGTTAAATTGACAAGTTTTTCTGTTGTGTCTGTGTTGTCTGTCGGGAAATAATGATGAAATGAGGAAACAGTAGTCTGTTGGCTGGAATAAAAATAACTTGACCAACTACTGTCCTGTTTTGATACGAAAATAAAGGTCACAATACACAAGATACAAAGCGTCGCACGCCGCTCAAAGGAAATATCATACATGCGTTGTTTATGCAACTGTACTAGGTACTGCGGGAGTAGCGAGCTGCAAATTGAGCTTTCCGTTATCGATTCACTATTGGGATTTTGTAATTACAAACATATTTTTCGGTTGATTTACGGATTATGTGGAGGCGTGTATTGTTTTTTGTATTCGCTTTATATCCGTTTTATTATGTCATGATCTGATGTCACCCAAAGACATTAAAATTTTTTTGAAGATTCACATCCCGTCAGCAGAAAAGGCATGGATAGTTCAGAGGCAAAAAATTACCTTTGTCAGTTTCGTTTCTATTACGAGCAGAGAAAACGTCAAACTTTAGCAGTTGAATGTCAAACATGATGGACTATTCGTATTTTCATTAAAAACAATTTTTTTTTATCTAGGAAGAATGATATGACATACACCCGTATGGTGCATCCGTATATCCATAATTTTCAATAATTTT
>DWQK01001886.1:0-14385 GCA_018231225.1 Noctuana stator
CTTAGACAACTTTTCTTTGTAAATAACGCAAGGTTTGAGAACAATGAAATTTAACTTTATGACCTTTTATAGTGTAGATTTTGCCCTAAATCTCATGCGCTAATTGTGTTATAACTGATAAGGAATTTCCTTTCATTTACTTAATATCAAGTGGGCGACAAATCTGTCCTCTAAGGCAAATTGCTTTCACAATAAATTAGGAAGTGATTTACGCACGTCGAATTGAAATGAAAATAAACGCGGCTTTCCTTATTGTGATTCCTTATAAATAAACCTCTAAACACGATAAATAAAAATTTCGCTCAAACTTTCTTTCGTATGTACAGGTAAATGTTACGTTCTGGGTATATTACATAGCTATTTAAGTTAAATTACATAGCTATTGCAGATTGCAGCGCGCATAGCACCGCTGGTAGTGTGGATCGCAAGCGATCACATTGTTAAAGCAACCGGGCACCGCTAGTGGCAAATTTGATGCGCGCTTCCGTGCTTCGGAGGGCACGTTCAGCCGTCGGACCCGGTTGTTGTCGATAGATAACAGTCGTTAAACCTAGTCGGAGGCCCTTTGGCCGGTTTGACAACATCCGACACGGGTTGGCCCGCACTAACCCGCATCTCCACCAATTCGCATTGGAGCAGCGTGGTGGAGTATGCTCCAGGCTTTCTTCGGTTGTGGGGAGAGACCCGTGCCCTGTAGTGGGACATAAAAAGGGTTAAACGTATTTAAGTTAGATAATTCATAATGACAACAATTAGTTGTTATTTTTTTCATTTTGTCAGTAGTCTCTGACATTGCTTAATCTGTGCCCTGTGGCCTATACATCATTTAGCAGTTCGATATACTTATGTTTGTAGGCGTATGTCCACAAAAACGGCTATAAATGTTCCCCGTGAGCTAAAAGGTTAGTGAGGCGTGGCTATGTGAATTAGACTACGATAGACTGGCTTTCTTTACATTTTAATATGGACGAAATAAAAATAAAAAGTTACTAGCTGGTGCCCGTGACTTTGTATTTCGAGCAATTCACATAATATCTTTATGAATTGTAGCCTATGTGTTATTCTGATGTATAAGCTATATTATTGTAAACTTTCATTAAAATCCATTCAGTAGTTTTTACGTGAAAGAGTAACAAACATCCATCCATCTATCCATCAATACTTACAAAGTTTCGCGTTTATTATATTAGTTGGATTGTAGGATTTACGTTTTTAATTAATTTACTTAATTTTATAGGGCTTTATGACAAGAAATTTTGCAATTGTGTGACACTGACAACATGATATGTGACAACCCTACGTGAATAAAACAAAACTAAAAGGTAAGTGAGTTAGAAAGCGCTGTTCGGTAGCTGTTGTGTGACAGTAGTTAGCACTCTTTTACGTTTTTCCTCATAATATTAAATATAAAAGTAGAACTTTATAAGACCAGTCAGCAGACAGTTATCAGGCAACCAAACGCATACAGTGAACTCGCGTATCGCATTGATCAATTTAGGGGTCACGTGATTGCTTTCTGACTTAGCTCACGTAAATAGAATAGGTCCGCTGTGGTTGTACTAGGTATCAGTTATAATATATTGAATTAATCCAGATTATAAACTGACTGTGTTTCTTTATTCGAAATCCATTTAACTAATTTATTTTAACGTGAAGAATCTTCACTGAAGACTAAACATCAAATATTAAAAGATTTAAACTATGACATTTACATTATTAGTCGTTTTATTAATTTTTATAGCAGTCAACATTCGGAATTTTCAAGAATGCACCAATAACGGAATAAAACACATAAATGACCACACTTTAGCCAAGTTTTTGGGTGAGTCAGATAATGTCAGATCTGATGTTGCCAATTTTAAAACTCATTACTGTCAGGAAAAATATGATCATGGGTCTTGAAATTTTTATTGGCCACTTCGATAGCTTTTAATGTATTTCTTGATTTTAAATCTATACTAAGTTTGTTTGTTTGTTTGTTTGAACGCGCTAATCTCAGGAACTACAAGTCGAATTTGAAAAATTCTTTTTGTGTCTGATAGCTACATTAATGAGGAAGGTTATAGGCTATTAAACGTCACGTCAAAATCCTTAAAGCGGGTGAAACCGCCTGGCACAGCTAGTACTTAATATATTTCGTTGAAATTATGTCTTATTGTCATTGCTCACTTCACTCAACTCGCGATACTTTTCCGGTATGCGTTCACATCAATACCGGATATCTGACGTCACACTTCCGTTTTTTTCTTTTTCGTTGGTAAAAATTTAGCCTTAAACTTTATCTCTTTAATCGAGTCTTTAACATTTAAAATAAATTACTTTTTGATAATTTTCGTGTTTGATGTGTTGCAATATAAACATTAGTTAATGGCATATCAAAAACCTTGGACATCCTCTAATTAGTAGTGTTTCATCACTCGCCGCTAGTGATGTTACGCGGTAAGGTTAGGTTATGTAGTAAAGCTGGAAACAAACATGTATATTTCTTATGTGCGTATGTCACTGAACTCCTCCTAAACGACCGGACTGATTTTGATGAAATTTGTTGTGTGTGTTCAAGGGGACTTGAGAATGGTTAAGATTCACAATTTATTCAGTCTTTTTGTATATGATGACATTCATTAGGAAGGCTATCAAGCATTACGTTACTATTCTTAACGCGGCTGGAACCGAGTGGCACAGCTAGTAATAATAATAATAATATACAATTTCTTATATCTAGGCGGAGTCTGTACTATGGTAATCCAACAAATTATGGTGAACATATATTATATGTTACGTTTTATTATATGTTTTTAAATACACACTTATATATGTGGGTATATTTTTTGGTCAGAGGCTCTACATTTTGTTACCTTTGTTACCTATTGATAGAACCTACGTTTTACGTAATATAATAATTATGTTACAGTGAATAATATGTACTATAGTAACTGCCTCTCGTTTGAAATCCTTTATACGATAATGAATATAGTACGTATGTTAATAGTATAACGTAGTATCCGATGGTTTGTTTCAAACTTAAGGCTATATGTAGCAATTTAACGCGCATACAACCTCCAACCTTCAACTAACCACACCCATGTTTGATGACAAGTGTTGCGATTCGATTTTTTTTTATATAACTAGCATGGATTTTTTTAGCCTATACCACTTTTGACAACGTTAATTGGTGTCTTTGGCACTAAACTGTATAGAGGATAGCTTTCTAGCATTTCATAGAGACAGTCATAAAGTTTTAAAATGTTTTAGTAGATTTAAAGGGTTTTAATTTAGCTTTTAGAGTAAATTTAAAGTTGGTAGAGCTGGTACAGTTCGCCCGGAGAGGTACGAGAAGTTATTGTGTTTCGGTTAGGGAGGGTTAATGCCGGATATAGTATTTCAGTCCTCATAAATAGTAATGCCTCCGGCTATGATCTCAGATGACTTATGATGATACAAAAGATTAATGTAGATAATAAGCTTATTTCTTGTAGCTAGGCTTGAGTTTTATTACCCTAAAAGTTTAACCTTGAAAAGCAGAGCTTATCAAAGGTCGTGTATAACTCAGAATAACTCTCGATTCTGTTACAAAGTGAGTTATTCTCCGCGTGGGCCGATTCGCGGCCTTTTGGTCAGAGAGACTATGCAAGTATGCCTTTGAGCTTACTCCGAAATGTTGGTCTTATATTTATTTAACATTAAAATGTACTGGCACACTTAGAAATAATAGAATGTGATGAAATCTAAATAAAACACTGGGTTTAACACGTAATAGAATATTTATTTTCACAACACAATACATTTTATCAAATTAATAATTATTTCTATCTTATTGTGACAATATACCTTATTGTTTTTTATCGTTCCTTATTTAAATTAAGTGAACACTTGTTACCAACCAGTATTATATGTCATTTTCCAATAGAATCTTTAGCATCTGATAATAAGGTTTATGAAATTGGGATAACAAAAGGTACAGTAAGTATAGTACTTGTCTTATTCTTTCTTTCTTATATATATATTGAGCCGTTGTCGTCATTTTGTATATTCGATTTCTTTACAAGTAAACAATTAGATTTATGTACCTATCTATACTCTTTTCTTATCGAAACAGAATCTGGTTAATGCACAGTTCATAGTAAATATACGGTGTGTTATTCTGATGCAAAGTACGGTAGATGCTATTTTAGTTCCGTAAACAAAATTGTACTCTGTGCAGCCTGTTAAAAACTTATACAAAATTACACCTCGCACTGCATAAATTGTATATACGAGTATTACAATGTGAACTAATTGCGTTGGCGTATGTTAACACTACACTGCTCCAATGTGGATTGTTGGACATATGGATTAGTAGCCAACCAAGCCGGATATTGTCAAACGGCGCTAAGGGCCTCCGACCAGATTTAACGACTGTTATCTATCGACGAGAACTACGGCTTAACGTGTTTCCGAAACACGGAAGCGCGCATGAAATTTGCCACTAGCGGTCATATAAATAAAGGAATTTATTATTATTATCTTCCATATATATAATATCCTTTGTTCGGCACGACTGATTGACGGATTAACGCACAGCCCAAACCGCTGATCGTAGAGACCTGAAACTTGGAGGGTGTGTTCTTTGTATGATGAAGGCATCCGATAAGAAAGGATTTTCAAAACTTCTACCTCTAAGCTAGAAAAAAGGGGCAAAGTTTATATGGGACTACGTGATTTCGCGGTCCAATTAATTATAAAAACCACGCGGATGAAGTCGCGGGCATACGCTAGTAATTATATATAAAAAAAATAATTCATGCAAGTACACAATATAAGGAAGCACGGTATGTACACATTATCATTTCTTATGCACATATAGGTACTTTACATATAACATATTCCTTATTCTCATTCCTTTTTGTGTTCCTCCTGTTTGCACAACATCCATCAGTATAACAATGTTCCCCTTAAGCTACACTTCCTTAGCTCATCAGCATGCAACGCCCGCCCGCCCTCGATAAGGGCCCTAAAACAAATAAAATGAGAATTTATAAAATGCGCGATACCCAAATTGGGACGCACGCTGCTGCGAAATTTTACTCGACAAGCGATATGCTTTCTGGTTGGAATTAATAGCGGTGTATGACTCAACAAGCAGACTGGCCACTTGATGGTAAGTGGTCGCCGTTGCCTATGATCTTGGACACTTGGTTTTCAACCGATTAAAAAAAAATCGATTCGACTCTACGACTATCAATCCAACGGTTTTTTTATGTTTGTTACCTCATAATTTTCGACGTTTGTTACCTCGTGACTTTCCGATTTTGATGATTCTTTTTTTACTTGAAAGTACGCTTCCGCTTTGGTCCCATTTGGTCCAGTTCTTACAATGGTTCTTACATTGAGAAAACCATATAAGTCTTAAAACGCCGTGTGAGTGATGTCGGTCGTTTTGGTAACGCGTGTTATAATTATGGGAAACACCATGCAATAATATGACTGACCAATGTCCAATGTATCACGGGTCAGCCCTATGAATAAAAATAGTCCGCGCCATGCCTAAACATACCTACTCGTAATAATCTGAGTTACGTTTACATTAAATACGTCAACATCACACTTATCAGAGGGCGATTGTAGGACGTGTTAAAATAATGTTTGTGTCAGGTGTAGCCGAGAAAGCCAATTTTCCAGACCAGTTACGAAAACTATCCCTTTTATAAACTTAGGGGGATATTATAAAGTTTATTTGGATTTACTTTGTTGTTGCGCAAGTTTGTTTTGAAGTTTGAGATTTTGTATGGTTTCTTTCTCTCTAAGGATGAAGTTTTTGGGTACTTACATAAGTACGCTATCGAGAGTTTGTCGCTAGTCTGGTGTAGTACCTACTAAGAGTTGTGTTTGAGTATTGAATTGCCCTTATTAAAATTACAGTGGTATAACTTAATAAGGGCAACCTACAAACGCAATAAATGTAGTAGATAAAAGTTTATCTGTCCTTTACTAACTTACTATAAAGTAAAGGACAGAAAGATTTATGATATTAATGTGTTAACTTATTACACCTATCCTATTGTATTACGTAAACATACAAACAACCTAACTGCAAAAAAGCACCACTGTAATTAGGCTTATTGTTCAAAATAAATAATGTTCTATAAATGTAGAGTACCTTCCTACCTGGTAGAAGTAAATCGTACATGTGCATTTGTAACATGTGTAATATGGAAAAAGGAAAAGCGAGGCGATATTTAGGCTAATTAGATTTACTCAGCTACTGGATTGCCAATGGATCCCAATCTAGTTCCGATAGTAATGAGGTTGAGATAGCGATCGTGTGGGAAAATAGATTCTTACTTTACGCCCGGTCGTAGAAGGTTGATTCAACTCAATAAATATAAACACGAGATACATTAGTTGTATCAATACGGGATTAAGGCGCAAAAACTAATGTTTTTCCGTTAATGTACAATTGGTAAAATTAACTAGTCATTCGATTATCACAATCACGTTCAAGTAAACTAAACTTATCCCAATATTTAATCTACATGTCTTCAATTTATGGAAAGAAAACTCTTTCTGTCCTTTATCTTACAGTAAGTTAGTAAAGGACAGAGGCAGTTTTTGAGATGCTAAATATGGGATCCGCCCTTTTCATGGTTGTCATCTTGGCTCTAACCAGCTAGCTGGTCAGTGACCTTATTGTATCCAGGTACCGAAGGTAACCCTATTGCAGAGTCACTTTTTAGATAGTCTTTGGTGCTGTTTCATGGTGGAGAGATCATTAAAGATTCTAGGATGCGGTGACAACAAATTTCGGTAACCTATCAGAAAATATATTCATATGGTGTCTTCCAAAAGCAAACACGACACACTAACACCGAGGATGATGAACAAAGGACTGTGCTGTGAAAAAAACAAGGAGTGTGGCTCATTAGACGAGAGACGCGCGCGCGAAGCTCGTCAGCGCGCCCTTTGTGAGGCGGCTCGAATTACGACAGCCACTCGATCCGCTGAAAAACAACAGCGTGGTGCTAAAAGGATTTTCAAGTTCAACGAAGCCCGAACGTGAACCTGGATCAATTGTATTCAAGTACTAAAATTTTTCCTGGCAATTTGTTACTGACTTCGATAGCTTTGCTCTTTATTAAATAGGTAAGTATAGAACTCAGTACTGAGTTCGTTGTTACGGCTTCCTTCCACGTCTGCATATTCTAACCTAACCTAACCAACACATTAACGATTTCGCTAAGATGAACACACTGTACTAAAGTTATCCAATAACTACAGTACAGTACTAGTGCCCGCGACTTTGTTTACGCAGAATTAGTATTTCGAGCAATTCGCATAATATATTTATAAATTGTAGCCTATGTGTTATTCCCATGAATAAGCTATATTATTGTGAAGTTTCATTAAAATCCATTCAATAGTTTTTACGTGAAAGAGTAACAAACATCCATCCATCCATACTTACAAACTTTCGCATTAACATTAGTAGGATAAATAATCAAAGCGTGCATAATTAATCTGATTCACTACATAGTATAAAACAAAGTCGCTTTCTCCGTCCCTATATCGCTATGTATGTATGCTTAAATCGTTAAAACTACGCAACGGATTTTGATGCGGTTTTTTAATAGATAGAGTGATTAAAGAGGAAGGTTTATATATGTACAAACGTTCACGTTTTTCTGTAGTGTATTTTAGTGTCAGCATAGCACCCGTGTGAAGCCATCGCTAGTTAGATAAAAATATGCATATTACGTTTTATTTGAAACACCAGAAGTTAGTAAAAGTCACATTAACCTGAATCAGGTTTATAAGTTGCATTTTATGAATGCGAATCGCGTTACGATTTGCGGAAATCCAATTTTTCAAGCAATAAAATGGCGGAAAGTAGCGTCTCTACATTTTGATAGTTCAATTGTCTTTTACGAAAATATATGTGATATTTTAGTTATAAATTTTTTTATTAAACACTTTAGTTATGTAGGTCCTTTGTTTGCTGTTCTCTACGATATTTTATCATTTAAGAATTGGAATAGTTCAAAATACATATAAAATATTGCTATAGTATAAAACTTATCTTCAAAACAGGTCGTTTTGGTCTAAACTATGTAATTTTTGATGTTGATTACGTTTAAAATTTAAAGCTAAATCACCAATCTTAGATTTTATTGTTACATATAGTAATAAAAAAAGTTAGTAGTTATTTAATAGTGTTACAAAGTAATTAACTTAATTAATAGGTTACGATCTTTAATATTGTTTACCTATTCGATAAGGGATTCTTAAAAATTCCCCGGTGCTTAAAATTTCCTATCCTGTCTGTTTAAGAAAACGTTTCAAATACGAACGTAAAAATCAGACAAATACTGATGTACGATATCTTACAACAAATTTGACGTAATAGGTAATTTAATTAATGTTTAGTCACAAACATTTATTGTGAGTTATCATAATTGAGAGTATCTACAGGAAACGCCCATTGCATATATTATTACAAAAGCATATGCCATTGTGACGCCTACCTTTAAAGGTGTTAGTTATTTTAGGATATTTATTTAGGAGCGCGTTTGTGAATTTAGATTTTTGTGTTAAATCATGTTTAATCCAAGTTAATATCTTATTGTACTCGTATGTTGGTACAAGTGATTCGGTGCCGTGAATAAAACGTGAGTCTTTCAGTCTGCAGTGACAATCGTTAATAATGAGTGAATGAATAATTAAGAACATCTAATTGTTTTTTGGGCCGATTTTGTTTGTACATTTGACTTTAACTCTACCTTCCCTTTCACTTTAAACTGTTTTTACAGTAGAATTGCATACTGTATATATATTTTTAATTTGTTTGACATTAACATTTTACATGCATTAAATTTTAGGCTCTTGTTTATCTAAGGTACGAGTAGGCTGGAAGAAAAAAGCCTGCCAAATTAACTCAGCTCGCCTTTAATGTCAAGTGTAGGTTATATAAACAAATTATTAACTATGCAGTAAAGCTGATACCGAGCTCATATGGAATGGAATTACAAAGGGTTGTTTATGTAAAATAATTATTTCATTTCTAAATGAGCAATAATATCAAAAGCCTATGCTAATGTTGACCTTTTAATAGGTCAAGTAGGCCTCGTTCAAAATTTTGAAGTTAAACACGTACTCCATACATTTCAATGATAAAGTTAGTTTGGAGTTTCTTGTGTCGAGTTGTTCAGTACAGTTAGGTAGTTAGGTATAGTGTTGGAGTGAGTTCAAACAGTTTCCTTTATTAAAGTAATGTTTAGTGTAAGTATTTTCCTTGTTTTTGCTTTGCACAGTTTTTGTGTGAAAATGTTAACATTGTAATAAGTACTGACTGGAATCCAGATTGTTTTGTAGCTAGACTTTAAATTGTATATGTTGAAATGTAAAACGGAACATAAAATTGTATAACTTACTAATTTAATATTCCGAGCTTTAAATTACGTAATAATGTGTATAATTTGTAAATTTGTGACGTACTCGAATAAGTACGATATTGATACGAAAATTGAGTAAAGTGCTTAAAAAAGGACACAATTGTCACACAATCGGTATGCCCATGTTATTCTTATGCAGTTAAAATATTATACGTTTTTGCAAATGCTTATATAGAATGCAAAATATTATGTTTAGATATATATTGTTGGTCTATCTAGACTCTGCATATTATTGTGTATCATATGTATTTTTTTAAGATTCATTTCACTTTATGCACCCTCTTTACTAAATTTCTTTATTTGAAGTGCGTGAAGTGTTTTGTGATACAAATTAGTACCTACAATGCGTGCATTGAAGAATAAACGTAGACACAGATTGAAGACATATAACATATTATGTTCGAGAGTCGAATGTGAATGCTCCTTTAAAAGGTAAGTGGGACATCGTTGTTCTGATTATTATCAATATGATGTACATAAAATAGCCTTTAGTGGGGCAGGATGAGTACGTGCCCTAGGAGCCTTGCATAGAGTTTCGTATGCTAGACGCCATTTTCTTTTGATACGCTGCGCTGGGTTTTTTGTATCTTCTTTACATACTAGAAAAAGGAAGGCGCTTCCACTGTCCGTTCGCTTAGATCTTTTAAACTACTTAACGCATTTTAATGCAGTTTTCATCAATAGATAGTGATTGCAGAGGAACGTTTATATGTATAATTTAATAATTTTAGTCGGTATGTACGCGGTACGTGGTACGTCGAGTCAGCTAGTTATAATATAGAAAATCTTCGCATCTGTTGCAGCAAGAGAAAACATATATTCCTTTAAACAATTGTCTCACTACGCTCATTATACTCCCGAAGAGAACAGTGAAACAACAAGTCATTACATATTCAGTGCGACAAACTGCATGACCGGCATAGCGGCGGCAGTTGCATAAACACTCAAACTCGGCACGCGGATAAGATGCAATGGGAACGAATGATGAAATTCTTGGTCTTATGAGATCTTTGGAGTCTGGTTTCTAGTTTCTCGTCCTCTCTGCTTCTTATAGTTGAAGTGTCTTCATAGTCTCATTTAACCGGCCTATTAGAGCGCTAGAGAAATACGCTAAGCAAAGAAATAGAAGTTCAATAACTATAACTCGTGATACGAAAAAAACCGACTTCAAAGTTGTGGCGCACATACTTAAATTTAAGACTTATTTGGTTTTCTTATGGATGCCGTCAGATGCTCATCAAAACTGGACCAAACGGAAAGCATCAGCTTTCAAATAAAAAAAGAATCATCCGAATCCGTTCACCCAGTCGAAAGTTATTAAGTAACAAGAAAAACAAAAAAATGCAGACGAATTGAGAACCGCCTCTTTTTTTTGAAGTTGGTTGATAAATAGAAGCAATTTTTGTAGACACATATACTCTTCGGATGCGGCGTGATAACTATGATATGATGGAGGGTGAAGTTACTTAATTAGCTCTGTTTTCCTTCGCATCTTAGCAGCACCCAAATAGCTTTAACATGATATAGCTCAGACGTAATTGACCGTAATTCGGCCATTACCACATTACTTTCTGCGACCTTCGCAATCAAGGCGCGAATTAAAATTTATTTTTATCTCCAGTATGTCAATCTCATTAAGCAATGCGTTACATAAGGTAACCCAAGATTGAGAACTGCTCAATATTGGCGATTTGTGCAACCAACGGTAATTGTATACATGTAATAGTTAGTAATCTGGAAATCGATAGGTACAACAGATAGATTTTTCAGGTCAAATTTCTGTAGTAGAAGTACAATATGACTTATAGTTTCGGTGTTGGTCGTTTATACAAGTGGTACCTGTAGTACATATGTGGTACCAAGTGTTTGTCTGCAATATTCCAGGTCTCCATTCCCAGGTCTCCAGGTACAGCTCTATACCTATTAATTATTATTAATTTCCCGTTTGTAGTGTTCAAAAGATAAATAAAGTGAACCGTACATAAATGTAAATAAACCGTACGTAAATAAACTATTTACAGTTCATTACAACACAATCATGCAAACAAACGTTTATCGTGATAACTTTGTACTTTTTTTTACATTTACGATAACTGTATTAAAAAGAATGTAATAATAACAGTAAGGTCAGTAAATATTAATTAATAGTCTATGGTCACAGACAATTTGGTGTCAATGTCAATTTAAATTTAATTAAACTGGAGGTAGCTTGCGGTGTTATCTATCAGTGAATATTGCAACCATTTTCTTTTTGTTTAATGAGCGGTGGCTGTGAAAAATATATAAAAGGTATCGAAAGATTTCCCCACAACGATGGCCAGATTCTATTGATTAATACATTTTTTGCACTTGTTAATGTTGCACAGGTGTAAGTTATATTCTTATGTAAGTTCGGCTGACACCGGATCCCACTGGACGAATTGCGTTGATCAGTAACTAGATCTGTTTTAGATAAATAAAACGGGTTTGACGATTATTGTCGTGAAATAAAACTATGCTAGTGAACTCGTTTAAAGTTTTTTTTAACAGGCTGTTACTAACTGCTCTTGTAACATATTTTTTGAAATTAAATTTTACCCTCTTCCCGGTATCTGGTTTATCGGAAATTCTCAATCCTATTGAAAATGAGTTCGACTCTAGCCGCCCGTATCCCCAGAACCCTTGATTTAGTCGCCTCTCATAACAGGCAGAGGATAACGTAGCTGAATACCAGAGCTACAAGTACAGACGTAAGAATACCTTTAAAACTGGCTATTTTAGAGACAGGTAATGGACTGATAGAATGCCATGTTTTATGAGATTACTTGAAGTTATTGAGACTCCACCAGACCTTTATAGTCAAAGTTCTTATAGGCAAACAATCTTTAGCTGTGTGACAACTTGTGACCTAAACAACTTGCCTTTTACCTCAAAGTTGACCCACAAAATACGGGTCACTCTTTGTGGCGAAGTCACGAGCTCCTACTTACTTGCTTTAAAGATTGCATTCGCAACATTTTTACTATAAGTACGGCACTATCGAAGTTGGTTAATAAATCGCTCACGTAATATTAAATTTCGATATGTGCAATACCTATACTACCTTGTACTGAAAAGCTTTAATATCTTAGAACCATTGATTTCTCTCTCTCAAGTTGCATGTCAGACAAGAACAAAAACAAGGGTATGGCAACTTTAATGTGTTCAATAACGTATCAATACGGAACAAGTCACGTGCTCACCCAGTTAACGTTGGTCGGTTACAAGACCGTTGTCCAACGTAAACTAACTGTTTTCGGTTAAGCACGGTTTGATGTTAGCTTCAACGGGTTTTGCGACGTTTAGTGCAAAACGTGCTGCTTTTTGCTATAAGATATTTGACATATTACTACTGCCTAACTGTAACTTCAAGCCAACAAACCCAGTTAATAAAAAGCCAGCAGTTAATATTATAAAGCTGAGTTTGTTTGTTTGTTTGAACGCGCTAATCTCAGGAATTACTGATCCGATTTGAATTTATCGAGAAAGTCTACGGGCTATCAAGCGTTACGTTGCAATTCTTAACGCGGATGAAACCGAAGGAAGCAAGTGACAAATAAAAGTACAGTGGTTGGATTTGGACGCAGTTCAGCTAGAAGAAATATAAATTAGTTGTTTGGACCAATTCATCCGGAATCCTTGGCACCGAATGTACTTCGAGAACTAAACTTCGCTCGCACTGACGTCAAATTGCTGTGATTTAGTATTTCCCTTCGCTAAGCTTTTAAAGTGATTTAGGTAGTAGCTATCTAAATAAAATTGTGAATAACAAAAATCAAAACTACTTATAACTGTCTCTGTCTACATATAACTCTTTCCAAGTTCTGAGGCTTTTAAAGTATTAAAGAGGATCAATGCCAAACAGCCAAGACATCTTTCAAAGAGGACACTTAGCTCAGTCCTTCCTGCAACACTCAAACCAGAGATTGGCCTATTAAGTTAGAATTTCCATTTGTGAGATTGCGTTGACATTTCCTGAGTTCCCTGTGGACTTGTGTATTATTTACATCTTGTGGACTACTTTGTAGCTAAAGTTGTGCACGCTTTAGTTCAAATGTGGTCTCAAAACCTTCGTATAAAAGCCTGGCAAACCGGGATTCTCGGGATCTTGCATCGACAGATGTCAATCTTTTCCAGAAATGAGGGTTATTAATGAGTTTATGAAAATTACAAGAAAATATCGATCTCTTGACTCACTAACGATTACGAAAAATTACTAAACTTTACCATCGTTTTCCCTTGTATATCCAATTTGGGAAAGATCTTCAACTGGATGGGTTAAGGTGAATAATAAGGCAAACTAACCTGTTGTATTTGTGTTGATCAGGTGATATAAATAGGTACAAGGATTATTATAGGTACTAGTAGTTCCTCAACGATAGGTACGAAATGATAACTAGATGCATATAAATTCTTTAGAGGTTGTCTCCACAAATAATCCTGTGGTCACCATTTATTTATGTTACTGTCACAACACCTTCAGTTAATCTCCTTTAGATTTATGTTTTGGTTGGTTTAAAGCGAACGATTAAGGCTCCCACGGTATTTGGGTCAAGGATTGCACTTTCGATATAATCCAGTAGATTCTACGTTTTATTGTCGTTGTAATTTGTTTTATTTGGCCATCAGAACTTATCTGAGCATTTTGTGACATGTATCATTCATCAGTTCGATTAGTTTGGGAAGAATAGTTACTTGGTAATTATATTATGATTGAACTTAAGTATGTATATATAATAACAATAGTTGTAATGTATGTAAAGAATAAGCCTTAATCAGAAACTCATTTTATCTGACACAATATCACAAAAAAAACTGGCGAGATCCTTGACTTCCCCCGTGTTAAATAACAGAGAGTTTCAAAATTAAATATTTCTAAACGGCTAATACAAATTTTTATTTGAATACGACCTCACAAAGTTATCGTAACACCTTCCCACAT
>DWQK01001887.1:0-14377 GCA_018231225.1 Noctuana stator
AAGAGAAAACTTTGGATCCATTTTTAAGCACGTTACAGAGCACGGAAGAATCTTAGATTTTTCATAGTTAGAAAATGAGACACAAATATATTTAAATAAAACTGTAATAATTGCACTACTTTCGCTAATATATGGCGCTACACGTCACTGAAATGATTTCAATCGGTCGAGTAGTGTCTAAACATTTTATCGATTTTATCAATATTCGTAATATTCGGAAAATTCCTATAGAACGTCTCTATTTGTAGTTTACCATCTTTTACTTGGTCAGCTGACGTACTTATAAAAGTTTTATGTTATAAAAATCGGTATTTTATATAATTTAAATTATGTTTAAAAAAAATTCCCTCACCGAATAGATAGTGAGAGCAGTAACTGCCATTCAAAAATCGAACGTTATAATTTCATTACAATTTAATTAAGGCGAGTAATTAGAAAACATCGCGTGTGCGCGAGTTTCTCCAGATGCATTCCTTGCTGTTTTTCAGCAGTTAGCTGTGGTTAGAATTTATGTGATAAGACTTAGTTTGTTGTCTATTTTACTATTATTATTATTAAATTATTTTCCGCGCATATGCTCGCGACTTGCATAGGTGATTATTATGAATCTAAATGACATTATAGTTGTATGCGTAAAATGGTTTGCTATCGCAAGTATTTAAACTTTTCCAACTTATTTATAAAATTTATCTACAAATCTATCCGTTACTTATTATTTATTTTCTTTAAAAGTATAAAAACACTGCAAATCAACAAATAACATTAAAAAATATTACTAAATTAGAAACCCTGCTCTAATCAACTTCTTCTCTTCTTAAAATTCTTCTTACCTATTCCCAACAACTCTCAGTAACATTTTAGATTCTGTAAAACAATAAAACGCGAGTCTTAGCTTGACTTTCGCTGCGCCATGTCATGGTCTCCCATAGCAATGACGTTTAATCTCTATTGTGTTGCTTTGAGGTCGTAGCTTTGAGGTGAAGGATGCGTCTGATTACATATCATTATTGCTATTGTCATCACGCGATACGGCGTTTATGAAGGCAGCTTCTGTTTTGACTGATTAGCGGACTCTGAAATTGTTGATAATACCTACGGCTTTTATAAATTTGAATGAGTGCCTACCTCTGAAATTTTAAGCTTTATCCCTACCAAGTACTGCAGTAAGTTATCAATAATGTATAATCTTCTATACATGTAAAACTCTTTGTCCTGAATGGCTGACGTATCAACGTAGGTACAGCCTAAACTACTGGTTGTAGACACCTGAAACTTGGAAGGTGTGTTCTGGAACGTAGGCATACGATAAGGATTTTCCGAAATTCTACTCCTAAGGAGATAAAAAATGGGGCAAATTTCTATTAGACAACGTTCAATAAATTATGAAGTCCACGCCGACGATGTCGCGGGCTAGTTCCTATACGTAGTTATTAATAGGAGATTCTACTTAAATGGCAATTTTTTATGAAATAAAAAAAATATATCAACAAAATAATTATATTCGAGGTCTTCATTATCATAATACCATATTTACATAATTAGGATAAAAATACGCCTACGTTAAATAATAGCCATGAACAGGAAGTAAATTATTTTAATGAAATGTAGGTGATCTGGAAACTATTATAATATTTGGTTGAAGTCAAGGCTTTAAAGCGCCAGATTTAAATTTTATTGTTAGATTCACATTAATTATACATAGGTAGGTATGAATTCCGTTTATATAATTTGTTTCTAATTTTCGTATTATTAAATTAATAATTATATTTCGCTCTATAGTTTTTGCCTTGCTAACTTAAGTGTTATGTTTTGCCAACCATACGAGTACAATATTTGCAATATTAATATTATATTTTGAATCCATTGCAGGCGGAGTCCGACGGACGACTACGCAGAGCTCTACCAATGCTACGAGGGACTCTCAACTGCTATCTGTTCTCGCTGCTCGGCGGCGCCAGCTACTTACTGGAAGACTGACTACACACATTAATACCATATCCGCACTAGCACATAAACCTCACAAGTAAGTGTGATTCAATTGTAGTTTTTAATCTCCTTCAAGAAATGATTTAATTCTACTTTTTTTGCCTTAAGTTGAAACAATAATTTAGTTGATTGTTACATACTTACTAAACTTGTAGTTTTAAATTTAATATAATTTAATAATAATTAATGTTTTTTTTTATTTCAGAGGTAACACAACATTTGCCCAGTTGGAGATCAGAGATTCAAACAACTCTGTTGTTAAGAGAATTACGTTTGACAATTCAAGTAATGAAGCAGCACCAACGCTTAGGCTCGTCACCAATGATGGTACAAAAGAAATACGACAAGACCTAAAGCCACATGAAGTTAGACATCTTTTTGTACCTAGGATATATCAGGACAATAAGAATAGAGCAGGATTCATAAACAATAGACGAAAAGATATTGGGTATGTGAACAAGACTGTAGTCACAACAGAAGCAGCCACTGAAAGTGCAGTTGTATATGTCCCACCAGAAAAATTAGAGGGCCTCGATAAAGAAGTTGAATTAGACCCTGATGAAGAATTTCAAGTAGATGAATCAAATCATGGTTTATATCTTCTTAACTATTCCGATAGTGATAATGTTACGAATAATCCTCTTAGCCTAAATAAAACAATTACAGACAAAGATGTTAATGAAAATACTACCACAAATTATAATGAAAGTACTATAATCATTATCGTTGATGACATTAATAAGACGTCTACAGTCACACCTGAAGATCAAGACAAAGAAGATAAAACAGAAACAAATATAATCGCTAACAGTACTGACATTCAAATTAATAAACAAACTAAGACTGAAAATGAAAAAGATAAAGGAAACCAAACATTATTTATGTCGGATGAAATATATAATCATTTCAGACCTCTTGAAACTGAGCTACCTGACGAAGAAATGGCTCCGTTCATTTATTTTGGACAAAAATTGGCAGGATCTATTATAAGTGATAATTTAACAAATTCCCCTTCAATATCCGCTTCTACAAAATCTATCAATTTTATAGCACCTCCACCAGAGAAAAGAAAATTTAATTCTAGATATTCAGCAACTGAAAAATATAAAAATACTAGCGCAGGAGAAGATGAAGTAAATGAGGATATGGATGTGTCTGTCGTTAAAAATATTATAGAAAAGAATAAAATAAGAAACACTGTAAAAGGACCTGCACCTGCTAGACCAGTAGGTTTAGTTAATGCTTATAGGAAATATTCTAGTACTACGCAGTCAACACCAAAACCACAAACTACGATAGCAGAATTAAATACTAACGTCACTGATACAAGTTTGCAGAGTGTTACGCCTACTATAGTAGATAAAAATAAAGCCCCTGTACGGTTAAACGCTACTGCGATATTTAAAGAATCTCTTTCCAAGACAAATGGAACGAGTTCGCGTGAATTTGCAGGAAATAAAACAAGCACAGTTGCACCTATTAGAAACTATACACGAAATTATTTTAATTTACGACGACGACCATCTCGACCAACTGTACTATCTAGTACTGAAAGTACGTTACCGATAACTGTTAATACCACAACAGAAAAGGGGTCTACTTCCGTATACACAGCTGTAGTGACTTCTGTATCAATAACGTCATCAATGAAAGGACAAAATAAAACTGACGGATCCTTAAAAGATTCCGATAACTCTACCATAATTGAAAATATTGAGGATAAAAGTAATGTTACGGCACAAAAGTTTGTATCTTCAAATGAAACTGAAACTTCTGTTGCTCCGTCAACTACTGTAAAACCTCACAGGCACAGGATAAGGATAAGAACTACCACAACTGAAAATAGTTTAAATACTACGCTTACTTCTACTCCTTACACATTTACATACAAACCAACAGATTCCCCGTTTTTCAGTGATTTTACTAGCAGAAATGTAGGAGATGTAAAGCTTGAAGCGACGACATCAAGAACAAAAAATACATTACGGAGGCGCCGACCAACTACTACAACTACAACTTCTACTACTGAAGCTACTGAAAAACTACCCATACTTCCAGTAACAACATTACCTCCAGCTACTCAAAAGTATGAATCTCTACAGAGTACTTTTAAACCATTTGTAGTCACTACAAGAACGTCGTCCGAATCCAGTGCTATATCAACTACAATATCCAATAAAAGCGGCGATTCTGATGGGAAGAAGACATTATTAAATTCAACGAAAGAAGGTGACAGTAATGATACACAGAACGAAGAAGTTGTTATCGAAGCAGAAAAAACATACACAGCTTCATATGTGTTAGCCGGCCTTGGTTTTCTTCCGGTAGCTGCAGTTGTAGCTTTTGTTATAAGAAATGTTCTAAGTAAAAAGGCCAAAGAAATCGATACGGAATATGAAGGCTATTTCGACGATGGAGATATAAAGAAAGAGTCTCCCATTACACCAGTTGCGAGGCCACCTCTTCCAACTCCTACGAAGCCAGACCAAAAATGGGAGTTTCCTAGAAATAAATTAAGACTGCAAACATTACTCGGACAAGGAAATTTTGGTCAGGTCAGGCTATTTCTTTTTAAAATATAGCTACTTAAACGTAAAGTTAAAGGTAATATAATATTATGCTATCAGTACATTTCCCCTTACAATATTAATTTTAAGATCAAAAGAAACTCGGGGATTGCTAAATAGTAAAATTCCGATATGTAACTTTGATTTGTAATGTAGGTTTGGAAGGCAGAAGCCGACGATCTCAACGGCCACGACGGTCTGACACGGCTTGTGGCAGTTAAGAGTATCAAGGAAACCGCTTCACAGAAAGAGAAACAGGAGTTATTGCATGAGATCTACATCATGCAGAAGATCGGAACCCATCCCAATGTCGTCACGCTTCTTGCTTGTTGTACTGAACAAGGTAAGTTTTAGTCGAACCACTAGCATATTAAAATTAATTTAAGACAATGCAAAACCATTTATTGTATGTTCACCTATAATTCAATTCAATGATGTACTATTTCAGTCACCAACAATTCAATTATGTGCAATATTCGATAGGCCTTCGATATTCCTTTAATTTGGAAGTGCGTTAAACTCACAAAACAAACCAATTCGACAATTTCTGATTTGTTATCCTTATTTATCCCTTTTTGGGATATTTTTCCAGAACCGTATCTCTTAATCATGGAGTACGTGATGTGCGGCAAGCTGCTTACCTACCTTCGGGAGCGAAGGTCAAGGCCTGACCGCTTCAGCGGCAGCGGGGCTCTCACCTCACGAGACCTTACCGTGTTCGCATATTGCGTCGCGAGGGGCATGGACTACATCGCTTCTAAAGGGGTAAGTTCTTAGAACTACAGAATATTAATATGCGATGCCTTCCAAAGCAGTACGTAACGAGTTAATTATGCTATTAGGTACATACTTGTACATTCTAACTTGCTCAAAAATTTTCTTGAAACGGTAGCTTTACTAATTAATTAATAAAATAAGACAAAATATCATTGTTAGAATACTCAGATGACATTTTCTATCATTCCAGATCGTCCACCGAGATCTAGCAGCACGTAATGTTCTGGTAGACCACAATAAACTGTGCAAGATAGCCGACTTCGGCATGTCGCGGTGTGCAGGCAACGGCTCGCGGACCGGCCGCGGAGCTTTACCTGTGCGTTGGATGGCGCCAGAGGCATTACTGTATAATGTGTACAGCCACCACACTGATGTATGGGCTTTTGGAATCCTGCTCTGGGAGATTGTTACGTTAGGTGAGTTCTCAGTTGCACGTAGATCAGGATTATATTCCACTTTGATATGCATTGTATGTATCTGATATGATAATCAAAACAACAAGACCTAAAGTTATATTGCAACAAATAATTTAACTTATATTAGGTTATGTTTTTTTAACCTTCACGCGCCAGTTAAGTACGTATAATATGTCTTAAGTTCTTAACACTGCACAATTACATTCATTAGGCTAATTTTGGACGTCCACTGCTGGACTTAGCAGATTTTCAAAAGAAGCAAGTACCCCAGCACAACTGACTAAGTTGATCATACACTTCCAGGCTCAACGCCTTACGCAGCGATGTCGGGTCGCGAGGTGCTGACAGCAGTGACAGAGGGCTACCGGCTGGAGCGGCCGCCGCACTGCAAGCCGCAGCTGTACCGCGCCATGCACGCGTGCTGGCACGCTGACCCCTCCCAGCGGCCCAGCTTCGCGCAACTCAAGGCGCAGCTCGCTGAACTGCTGGATAACGAACCGTCTGAAGGGAATTACGTGGACCTGGACTCGTTTTATCAGGAGTCATCCGTATACAGCGACCCGTCCGCGATCATTCATGATGACGACGGGTTGTCCGCGGAGTATGATCGGGAGAGGCGTTGTTTTAGGGAGTGAGTATTGTAATGTTTTTCTTGTAAATTATTAAAAATAACACTTAGCAATTAGGTCACTTCAATGTCATTTGTTTCATGGACACTTAAGTAAGTCTTGTTTAACAATTTTCTTATAAATACTGCACTTTTACAGGAGTTTTGTTAGAAAAGCGACCTTAGTGGTGATGTGTATTGGATAAATCATGATTTGAATAGCGTATTCATCAAAATACTCACCTGAGTCCCGGTTGAAATTTAGAAAATGTGTTTAATTTTTCGAATCAAAAAGACGATAGGTATAAATCTTTTAGTGCCAAGTTGCTTGTGAGCGTAAAGGGCACGCATAATATTTCTCAGAAAGATTAATGATTTTAATTTGGTTAGGTATACTCAAACACTTCTAATTACAGATTGCAAACTGGTCCTCAAAAATTCGAAAATCGTCCTTTCAACTTACGGGACGAAGAAATGCGGAACAAATTTGGTATCGGAACACCTAGAATGGGTGGTTTTGGTATCAGAGACATTCCCTTCAATGAAAGAAACTTCAACGATGGCGAATTTAACGAACGCAATTTCACCGATAGGAACTTCAACGACACTAATTTCACAGAAAAGAAAGACGGCAAACTTTCAACTTCCAGTTTTCATAGAGAGAGGGAGAGAGAGAATCCGTTAGTGAGCAGAAACAGCTTCAATGGATTCCCGAGAATTGGCACGAGGGACAACCACTTCCAAATGGCTGGCGATGGCAGAAACAAAAGAGTATCAGAATTTGAATGTGACATTTAATTTAAATCAAAATTAAAAAGGGATAGTACTGTTATCTGTTCTCATGAAACTGGATTCTAACTTTGAATTAACCAGTGAGAGCGCAAGAAGTTTAAAAATGGTTTTTTTGGATAAAAATTTATTTTAAATCTAAAAATCGAATCGGTTGGTGGTTGTCTTTACGCGACTTATTTTCGAGATAGGATTGTATTCACGAGCACTGAATGAGATGAGTTTCAAACACGTTTTAAACACATGTGTGGTCATGACATAGTATTGCTTTAAGTTTCAATTTCAGTTAATTGAAATTCAGTTACTTAAGTCTTGTAATGTGTTGATATGTTGTAAATATGTTAATTTATAATAATATTTTATTGTATTCGGTTGCAGTGTGTGGGTTAAGTGTTCAGTGTTTACACGAGTTACGATGATGTACATAAGTATTGTAGTTTAAATTGTATTAAGTATGTAGTTGAGAGTTGTCTATAAATATTGTTGTACATGTATGACCGATAGAGCGAATGTATAAGCTTAGCTAAGTATCTATTCTGTACTCTGAAACACTTGCATAATTATTGTTCAGTTTAATGTTTATAGCTTGAAAATTCACTTATAAAATAGCCTAAATTCTGGTTATGAAACAATGAAAATATCAATAATTGTTACCTTTAACTAAAGTTACATTGTTATTAAGTAACAAAATTTATTCTGTTAAAAATCTGTTAAACTTTTGAAGTTGGATCATAATGGTGCTAACGTTCTTATATCTAAAAGCGATTAATATTGTTATTGTAAATATCAGATATTATTTTATACGTGTTACACAAAATATTATCTTGAAACACTTCCAATCTCAGTTCAATATTACTTCTAGTCTTTAAAATTGTATGGAACTATGGATTGTTGTAGATCTGAATATTTGAGTAAGCTTGAAAGATTTATTTTATTATAATGTATTGAAATATATTTTGTGTTTTATTTCCTTTCTAAGTTACACAAGTTTCAATTTAAAAACAGTTTTATGGAATATAAAAAAAAACTATTTTATGTATTGCAGAATAATTCTGTATGTAATTACTCTGCTAGAAAGAGAATTGAATTACCGTAGAAAAAGTCTAAAATTGAAACCACCTTAAAAGACAATGCCATTAAGAACGTAGGTAGGAACTTAAAATCAATCATTCCAGGAGCACGCACTTCCAAGATTTTGTGATCATTATTATTCAAATATTGTCCTATTACTGCCTTCACATCTCTTAGACAATTACGGTGTCACCAGACTTTTGAAAACGTTATACAATAGAAGCATACCTATTATCACGCAATATGTTATTTACAATACGTATTATACGTTCTATAGTAAACGAGTATCGGATGAGCATGCAGGCCACTTGATCTCTCCTCCTCTTTAACCAAAACACAAGAACTCGAGATGACTTGCTTCACGATCGGTTATGAGGGTGGCGGGGTTTCCAGACGAAATGTACAAGATCTACCACATACAAAATTTTTTTTAGTTTAAGTTTTAGTCTTCGAATCATGAAATTTTTCTGTGTGGAATCAATGTTCTCAAACGATTGCTATTTAACGATAACTACTAAAGCCAAGGTTTTAATGTGTTATAAAAGTGTATATTATTATTGTTTTCAAAAACATTCTAAGTTGAAAACTAAAATCAGTCGGTATGTCTACTAATTGTTTATAAGGAATATATTTATTACTATCAAGAACTCATTACTAGCTTGCATACCTAATCCGTGAAATTACGTAAGTTTTAAAGCAACTATCACTAATCATGATTGTTAACTTGAGAATATCCCCAGCGAAATTTCAATTTCTAAACATCAAATTATCGGATGCCACAAACATTATTAAAGAAAGACCCGCTATTTAAAAATCAACTGTTAGTTCTTTACAATAAAGTTGAAGTTTCTAGTGTTAAATACATAAATAGAATTTGTAATATTGCATTGTAATAGAAGGAAAGAGGTATAATATTAAAAGCTAGCGGTTTTGCGATGTGACTTGTTACTTTCTTTGTGATTGAGGTATTGTTCATTACCTCATTGTGATGTGTTTACAGGCTGATATAATTTTGTGAACGTATTTTTTAACATCGCATGTATGTCTTCTTCTTACTTCGTAGACCCTCAGAAAAGACATAAAAAGGAAATTGAAACAATTACCACAGTAAGTACCATGCGACGAAAATAGTACGTACTCAGTAGTAAGCAAACAAATGTACCGTACATTGAAAATATATATAGATATTACATTATGGTTTTATCACGGATTCCGTTTTTAGAATTGGACCAAATTAAAAATGAACCAATCGGGAAGCATCAGCTATCAAATAAAAATAAAATTATCCAAATCCGCTCAAAGTTATGAGGTAACAAACATAATAAAAAATATAGTCAAATTGAGAACCTCCTACTTTTATTCGAGGTCGGTAAAAAAAAACACGCATGCATCTAGTTCTGAACACCCTGTAAAGTGCGTCTGCATCTTTCGTTGTTATTACAAGAAATGTTAATACCTACCTGGTTACGCTAACACTGCAGTTACGAGTTACGACAACAACTCAGATCGTCGACTGTCATCGTTTGGGAATTTACGAGCACCTTAGTGAAAATCAATTCCACGAAGATTGGCTATTCAATTGCTGATGTTCTAAACTTTCCAACAGATGTGCTACCATCTGACGTGGGAAGATATATAAGATTGACAGGAGAATCGCTATCATCTATGACTTAGCCCATTATCGGACTTACGTTTTATCAGCGTGTGAACACAAACCCGTAAAGTCATAAGGTCTATCCCGAAACATTAAAAATAACGGGCGCTTCAGCGTCGAAAAAGCTCGGGCGTTCGACGGCTAATATTGAAACGTGTTACTTTAAAGACAGAACATAATATAGTCCATTCTATTCTAAGGTCTCAGGTTCAATTCCTAGGGGACCAGAAAATGAGTTTACACAAAAAAATTATTTGTTTACACGGTTTTTATTTTCTTTATCGTCTATGTGTTAGTGACATTAGCTTTGTGTGTCTTTGGACATGTTGGACACACAATGGCATCCCAGCAGCAGCAGCATGTCCCCAGAAGTGGGACGATAATGGGTTTGTCTTGAATGTTAATCTGCCATAACTAATTTAGAAGTAAGATGAAATCACGGATTACACTGCGTGTATTAAATAAAATTTGCGTATCATCACTACCACACTCAACAAATTTATTTTTAAAATGGTTATTAAGTAAATAATGGTATTTATTATGATGGGAGAAAGTTCATTATCGCATGAGTTAAATATTCGGAATCGCAACAGTAAGATTGCCGATATAATCACCGTTTCGACCTCTATTCTATTGATATCTTTCGTAACTTTGACGTAACTTCTGTGAAAGCACCTCTTCAGTAAGTGATACGACAATATTATTTGCTACAATAAACAAAGATCAACTCTCGTATTCCTAAAGTAATAAGGATCAGATTTGAATGCAAAATACTTTCGAAACGTCAGGTTTAAGATATTTTTTTGATACTGTAATTGTTCATATTTACGTAAGTACAATATCGGTGCAAGTGTATTGTTCATGTGTCAAATGTGACCCCTGCGGTGCTATGGGTCACATTTGACCCAAGTGAAAGTCGGCAGTTCCGGCACAATCTGACACCTGTAAACAAGAGTTGTGTGCGTGCGTGTATGCGATCATTCTGCGCTGAGACAGAAAGCTGCGCGCGCGCATCGTGGCCAAATTGCTTATACATACGTGCCATGCGGGATTATTACGTGCTGCGTAAATATATGTGAATAAAAAATGACAATATCTCACTAAGTAAAATAATATTGTGTCAAAAATGGCTTTGCTAGCGCGTGTTGTAATCGTCTTCACATTGACTGCAGTTTTAAATGCCAACGATTCAAGAGACTTTGATTTTGATTCTAAAGAAATGATGATAGCCCAAGAATCGAGGAATTATCAGACGATAGTAAAGCCACCAGTTAGGATAATAAAGCCAAGCGGAGTGACGAACTCGCACAGACCTCAGTATAACCTGGATTCACTGGAAGCGGACTTAATAGATGAAGAGTTGGACAACTTTTTTGAGACTACGACGAGACGAAATTTATTTAAGACAAACAACATTAAGAGAGAGAAGGAAGTAATGATAAGGGATGCGGTGCTGAGAGCGCTGGAGAGGAAGGACCACGTGGGAAAGTTTGCGCAGATTCTGCCCATAATTCGGGCGATGTCGGGGAACCAACGAGTGGCGTTAGCTTCTTTGGTTGCCAGCCAGGTCAGCACTCCTCCTGGAAGACAGCCGCTGAATCTTCCACAGGTAATATTTTTTTATAATTATTGTCATTGAAATAAACAGAACAAAACTTAAGGAGTTTTCCGAACTTAGAAAGCAGTGTTTGTTTGGACCGAACCGACGTATAAAAACATATAAAAATAATAAGAAAACAAGAAAATAGTAGTATAGGTACTCGTATTAGTACGAGTATATGAGATAGTAAGACAACCTGGTTACAGTATTCCGGTGTAAAATACTGAATGATTTCACATGTATGTGTAACTGTATTTTTAATTTGTGGAGAACGTTATCTCAGATAAATATACAATTTAATTAAATAACTTAATATAATAGATTTGTGCATGCGCAAAATTGCTCTTAACTTAGGTACCTACCTACCAATAAATAGCTCAAATATTTTCTATAAAGTGCATTTATAGCGATAAACTTTAAGTAGGTACATCCACAGACAATAGTATGCTTTCTTGCTATAATAGATTTAGAAAACGTGAGAATTTTACCAAGCCGTAGACAAAAAGCTGCAAACATTGACACAAGTTTTAAGTACCGAATATAAGTGCGAAACTGGACTAGAAATTGAAAATTTAATGTTAATTATCAAACATAAACATAAACAGTTACAAAATAATATTAATAATAATATTAATTTTCCTTTTTTATCGTAAAATTTATCGTATTTGGCGTGGCCTAGATGGACTAAGTGGGTTTTTAATTTAAAACGTAATAATGCTCGCTTGTTTAACGTTCTTACTACAATGTAGGGAAAAATTAAATGATCACTTAACATTAATAATAGTCGAGTGCTCCAACGAGTGATGGCAAGTCGCCAAAATTGTATAATAACTTTCCAATCGGATTGAAATCACGCTTGAAAGTGACTTTGTGAATCGCTTAGAGCTACATTTTGGTAGCGATTAGTGTACGAATTATGGGGTGTTATGCAATCGCTTAAAAATTTAATATTTAGTTAGACTTTGATTCAAGAATGATTCGAACCAAGAAAGAAAGAAGATTCTAATACATTATAATAGAACAAAATTACAGTAGATATCTAACATTATGTAGACACAGGGCAGGTACCTACTCGTGTCAAAACATTAATTAAACACGGTAGATTCTTAAAACCAATGTTATTTAATATGAGATTAAAATGAATACTTGATATCGTTTACTTAATAATTATGAAGTTTTGTGAGAAGTGGGTACATACGAGTAGAAGTCTATAAAGCAAAAACAAAGTGGAGGAAAATCCACGATTTGTTAAAACTATAAAGTATACAGTGCTCTTACAAGTTCTGTTATGCAGTCGAAATAAACCAAAATATGAATTCTAACTATTTAGGTCATTGCAATAAAGTTTGTTCTTGAAACTTTAGGATATACCTACGTAATATAATAAATTAAAAATAACGCCTCACACTAACATCCCACCACTATTCCCTGTGTCGTGGGCACCATGGACACATACTAAGACAACCACACAAACACTTACTCCGGAAACAGAAATCTTCAGGTACAGCAAATACTCGTACTAATCGCAGAATATTAAAGATGTAATCTTTTAATCGCTCGTAATCGAACCCAATTCTCAATCGTGTGAGCTGTTAATTTTTCATTAAAGTATTATCGCTTAACGACATGCACAGCACGAGCCACGCGATAAGAATAGTTGATTTAATTGTATTTAACCCTGTTTTTTCTAAACATTCCGTTGTCCAACAAAAATGCTCCACTTGTCTTATAATTTACGACACGGTTCGAACCAACGGATAATTCTTTTCCCACAGTGTTAGTTTTTACTATTTTCATTCATAGTGTGGCAATTAAGTGTGTGAAATGTATTGAAGATATAATTAACTTTTAATAGCAAAGAGAAATGATATTGTGAGCGGATGTTTTAATAAACCTGCGAGTTTTTACATTTTTAATTAGTTTGATTTGAATTGCTATTATATGCCTATAATAGGTATAATAATGGATTATAATGAGTCTACCGCAAGAACAGTTTACATCTGATCGTTAATACGGATAGTTTATGCCAAAAGTCATACAAACAATATTACAAATATGAAAAAGTTTGTTTTTAAATCCAAAAATTATGTTTGTATTTCTCTTTATTAAAATTACTTTATTTTAATTAAGATAAAAAAATCCTACTCAGATAGGATCTTCGACTTCAGAGTCGTACTAACTAAGCTACAAGTCTTATTAGAGGTCAAACTAAGCTAGAAGTTGTAGCTTAAATCGTACGAAATAACCTACAAGTCCTACCTGAGGCTTTTTTGAATTGGACTCTACTAGATTTTCTCAGTTTCATATAAATAACGTCATACTAATATAAAGAGTCACTGCTCTTGTTAACATGAGCGGTTCGGTCTAGTAGACAATAGGAAACGCGTGAAACGTAAACCGATGCAAAAAACGCCCCCGTTCCGTCAGATCGCATTGAAAATGAACGATAATTTGATAGAAGCAGTAGCTGCCAGCAGTGTTAGTAACACGACATACTAATTTCACGAGAACAATACAGTAGTATGTTGCAAGTTGTAGATACCCATTTCTTATCCCTGAAGTGGTCACTTTTATTGTATTCAAGGGTTACTTCGTCAATTGGTAAAAACCGTATCTAAATTTGTATAGCAAGTTTTGAGATTAGCGCGTTCAGATAGACAGACATGCAGACAATAGCTGCTATGGGGAATTTTAAAACATGCAATGACTATAAAATAATGCTTCGGATTTAAAATGAAATTTATTTCGTTCTTATACTAATAAATAAGCAATGATAGCCTATATTTATAGTGATTGGATTTTCGATTACAGTTCCGGTGGGTCCGAGTTCGATTCCCGCACTATTTAAATTTTATTAACACGGAGCAAGCGAAGAAACACATCGTGACAAAACGTGCATGTGTAAAAAAC
>DWQK01001888.1:0-14374 GCA_018231225.1 Noctuana stator
AGCTTTGTTACATAAGATCCGGTTATTTCGTTTATCGCTTAATGTCAATATGGATTTTTTTTTAGATAATAGGGTGTAAAAACCACGGAGTAAGTAGGTATGTAATAACAATGAAGCGGCAATAGTTTAAATTTTTTATTAATCTATTAAGAACCAGTTTCGGTGATAAGCTTGACCCCCGCCATTTAATTGTAACACATAGGTAATATGCAGCACCTATTTCTAGATTTTTTAAGACAGGCATTGTTATTGGTTCCAAGCGTTTGTATGATTTTGTATTCCTCAGCATATTTAACAATTCTCATTAGATTTGAATTAAATAAATGCTTGTAGATAATATAACTTATAAGGTACAGTTCATCTCTGGAAGCACTATCGCGCAACGCCGCGCCGCCGTCGTATCAGTCTTAACTTGCCTTAAGGCAGTCTTGTGTCAAGTTTTTGTGTTTCGGTTGGGGTGCTTCATTTGAGGCGACCATCTTTGACGATATAGTGTGTCCGACATCCACCCTCCCTAACCAAAACACTAAGTAGCTAGATACTTGCCACAAGACTTGCTTAACGGCGGGTTATGAAGGCAGCGTTGATACCTCTCCGGGCGAACTGTATAAACTCTACCACCTACCAAATTATGCTATTTGTTACACAAGGAGTGTTACTGCCTCATTCAGGCATTGCAAAGTGGCTACTTCTAAGAATACTAGAATCTACAGTAGTTTTCTAGAGGTTCTAATGTTCACTTCCTTGTAAAGTAGAGGCCAGCGTCGCCTTTGATGCGTATGATAAACATGGAGGTACCATATATGATCATCTTACCATAAGAGTTTGTATGAGATACGTGCTAGAAAACCGTTTAAATATGTAGGGTAACTATTGTAAAAAAACATACCAGGTGCTGTCTGTTCTATCTGCGACAAAAACTGACCACCTACCAATAGACATTTAAACGTTAATTATTCAGAAAGTTATTACATATAAGTTTTTGTTTCGTATCTAAATGCAATGCTAATAAAACAAAGCATTTGATTTCATATACGAGTATCTGTTGCAGGTCACTTACCTCTTGGAGACATAGCATTAACCTACAGTTATGAACATAGGTACTTTTTTTTGTTTTATTTTTTTAAAACAATTTTTCCGTGACAATAGAATCTTGTTCCATTCCATGCTTGTTCTTTTGTTGTACAGCACAATAATCTTTGAACAGATTTCTGCTGAGTGTTACACAAAGCAATTTTCTATTGCCAATTGATGAAACACCTGACCCGAGTCCTACATACTGACTGACAGCAAATACAAATTATGCAATTCTGATATAACAATTCATATTACTATGCGACGATAATTGAAATTGCAATTCTGTGGGCGAAGCACGAAACATGCAGCGTTCATTCGGGGTCTTTTGTTCAATTAATTTAATTACGGAAGTTGTGCTTGTTAGCCTTTAACAGTGTTAGGCACACAAGAACATAGCGACGAAATCGTGAAGGTTATACCTCTGTTACTTTACAATATGTCTGTACAATACAATACGTAATGTTAGTTTATTTACAGATACGTAAGTGTGTAATTTTATGGGCAGTTTGATCAGGCTCTTTTTAAAGTAATTTTTCAGTAATTATTAGGTACATAGTAGAGGATAATAAAGATATCTAGATTTGAATAATACAAGAATTCAACTTGCGCAATAAAATAATTTCACATAAAATAAAGTTTAGATAGGACTTATGGTAATACAATACTTTCTTTTTTTACATACTATGTATCTTGAATACCTGTAATCTTCAAGATTTAGATGGCTATCTGCCGATTTGCTATTGGCGGTAGATCAGAAGCTGTCTTAAAGTGAATAAACAAGGTTTTACTTACCTAATCAGATAATCTCAAAAGATTTTAGAAATATAATGATAAATATAATCATTTTGAAGTAAAACTACGGTGTAGGAAGGTAAAAGCAGCAGGTAAAACTGCAGACTTATAAAGTTTCGTTTCATTAATCTTAAAAGTGTTGAAAATTATTGCACAATGTAAAATTGCTCACCGAAATGATAAGATTACAAGAGACATTCGAGTTGACATTGGTGTTTAATTTATTTTTAATTACGTTGATATCGAATTCACTCCGCCCCGATCGTGACGTACCTATTCGTATGTAAGAATGAATTATGATGCATAATTACTGTCTAATAATATTGTTATTATAATAGAAATATCAAAGGTGAAAATCGAAGATTCTTATTTATTTTGGTACAAGTTAATTAATATGTAGGTAATAAATCAGTACATTTTAATATAAACATGTAATATATTTGATATGTTCGATGGTGGTACCTACTTTCGTCTGCCTATTAACAAGTCGATGTAGTTGCATAAAACTGATTAGCTTGCACTTACTCCTACGCGTACTCTACGTTGTCAATGCTTTTTGATTCAGCAATAAAACAAATTAAATAACATAACACGTGAAATAATTTTATTACTCAACAAATCAGTAATCGCTATGTTTCTTATGATTACTTATACTTAAACTAGTTAAACAATCAGCAACAAAAAAAAACCAGACCAAATTTTATGTACGCCCATTTGGGTGCGCTTTTAATATAGTCGCGATCGAACGCACATATTATTATTTCAAATATGCCTTAGTGATACTTATTTTATACTAGACAAAAATTCGAAACATTATACTTCTGGGACGCTTAAAAAGGATGTAGGTAGTTTCATATTTTCAGTGAGTTTGTTTAGTATTTTATTTATTTCTTGGAAGAATCTTCATACCTCCACCAATTTTAAGTCTAATAAGTAAGATACTTATTAGACTAAAAATTGTTTCGATAGATAGATATCTATCTAAACAATTTTTTTCATCAAATGTTTCCTTTAATATTACGAATAATTTAAAAGATTAAATTTGTACTTTTTCCTGGTATTTTTATTTAGGTAAATAAAAATACCAGGAAAACATGAAATGTGTTAAATATATGTGTTGCCTGTCGTATGCGTGAGTAAAGAGGAAATTATGATGAAGAGAAACATGATTGCATTTTGTATTACCCCATGACGATCTCCGGACAAATATATTGCTATAGGTAAATTATACAGTTAGAAGCGAAACAATTATAACGGTGGTATGATAATTATGACGTTTCAACATTAGATAGATTCATAGTTTCTTTGTTACAGAATACAAAACAAATTAGATGAGTTTAGCCTATATTCTTCGGAGTTGTAGAGTTTCTAGACATTCATTATCTAATTAGACTTGTTACATTATATTCTATATTGTAGATATAGGTATCTATATCTTGTATATACGGTAACCTTAATCATCTGAAACCTTACAAGCAACCCTTTTCTACAAAATAGGACACCCCTGACACATTATTTTGCCATGAACAATGAACATATTATGTATGTTTGTGTATGTTTTTACAAATGTGTCAGATTTCTGTTATTGTTAGGCGAGTTAATTCGTTACGCTGAAAAAAAGGCAACTTACTTTAGGTACGTTCTTAAAAAAACATACGTACATAAATGCTACGAGTAAAACGTCTCTATCTTTGTTAAGAAATATTAAAATTCGCGTCTCTAACGACGTACTTATTCTAAGCACTTTTACTAACTTATTGAATTTATACAATTTAGTGTTAATGTGTAAAACTTAAATACCTATTCTAAATATGTAAAGTATCATAGGATCCCTTTTTCTTTTACTAAAATTAAGCACTAAGTATGTTGTAGCTCTGAAATTATTGACATTTTACATGTTACTTCCCTTTGCATGTTACGAACCTAGAAGAGATGGAAATAGAGCAATAATTTCTTGATAAGAAAAAACACAATAGAATTTTACGATGTTGTATGTGTGTACAGTGTACCTACACGTGCATTCAGAGTCACCGTGATTCTGATTTATTATCAAAACCGAACTGAAACAACCTTGGCTCCTTAGAAATCTCAAATGAAAGATCGCAATAGTTCGTGTAGGTACCTAATTGTATTAATGTAGTTCATTATTGACTTATATAGCGCGCATAGACCCATGGCATACTCATTATCATAACATGGTGTAATCGCGTGGATGACAGTTACTTGCAAATTTTCCATGCTTCGGACTTCGTGGCAACGTAAGCTGTTGGTCCTGGTTATTACCGACTGATAATTGTCGTTAAAACTGGACGAAGGCTCTTTACGCAGTTTGACACGTCCGACACGGGTTGGCCACTAACCCGTATCTTTACCGATCCGCATTGGAGCAGCGCGGTAGAGTATTCTACAGACCAGAACTTCTCCAATTAGAGGAAGAGACCCGTGCTCAGTAGTAGGTACATAAAAAAGGGTTGCAGGTTTAGAATTTATAAGATGCGCAGACATAAGTGCTATATAATAATAATCATGACGCTTGATTAAAAACTAACCGTCTACAGATTCCATTGTTCATCGGAACGGTCCGCAACAATCACTCTTTACTTCTTACGGTCTTATTATCTTGACATTCAAAGCATGTTAGGTTAATGGAAAACACCTGAGAGTGTGTGTATGTGTTCTTTTTTATTCATATGCATTTTTGTAAGAGGAAAAATCCGAAATAACAGGAAGTATTAAGTTATTGTTATTCGTCGTTCTAAGAATGAATATTATTTCTTATCGTTGGTGATAATAGCTACGCTGCGGTTGCGTCTTTATAATATTATTTAGCAATCAAACATTAAGTGCAGGTATTATAATGATACAAACAATACTAAAGTCACAGTGTTAAACGTGAGTATTCGACTATTGAGCAAGATATTTTTATCGGAAATTTCAACAAGAAGTGGCAACCCGTTACGCTTAACCGAGCGTGTATGTGTCATGGTAAATACGTGGAAAATAATTATATTTAAACTGTAGCCTCATTTTAGTTTGATTGTGAGTAAGTTTCATTTAATTTTTTAAACATTAAGTGAATTGATAGATTCCTACTAATTACTAACTTAACATTATAAATGACAACAACAACGTTATCAATAAACGAAAATATATACCTACCTAGGCAGATGGGTAGGTAAATAAATATGGTAACCAACTGTTTTTTTACCTGAGTGTCATGTACAGTTAATAATTTCGCTTCGTTTTTGTAAAGATCTTGAGAGCCACACCATAAAAGTAATTAAAAATAAGCATGGAAGCAATAAATAGAGAGTAATGCTTGTAGTTAGGTCCCCGTAGATAGAGATAGTAAGACCTGAGTCTGCTATTTTAACTATCACGGGCTTCTCAACATTTATATAATGACAGATTTAACTTCAAATAAGATGCTTTGACGTTATACGTTTACGTAATAAATAATTCAGTTTTACATCCAATTAAACAGTAAGAGCTCTACTAAAATTACATACCTAGTTATATAGAGCGAAATCGTAAATTTTATCATATTCGCAACAATCCACTTGTTTGTTTAGGTTTTATCTCCAAATCCTAGTGTTTATCTACTTATCGAATTTGCGATAAGTGTAATGCGAATTAAATCTATCTACCTGTACGGTATTTGAGTGCGTCTAATCATTTTATTCCCGTATAGTATCATAAAATATATCGTTCCTCTAATATTATTAGATATTGCTGGGCACGGGTCTACTATTTGACATTACTTTATGAGGACATTGGCCATCACGTTGGCTAAGTGTTGAAATGTTACATGCATTGGTACTTAACAGTCTCCATTTCTCGAGTATAGCACAAAGTGTCGCTCTTAGATATCTGTTTCATACATTTTTGTTTGCAACTGACGAATACGGAATATGGAGATACGCTACGTAAGACTATATTTTAACTATATATTTTAACACTCACATTAAATGTTAAAAGTTTGAAAGCTTTATTATTGAATGTTTTTGTAGTCGCCTCTAAAAAGCTCACCAATTCAGCCCGTTACTCTACTAGTATGGAAAGTGAAATCTATTTTAGAGTACCGTTCTCTTGTTGCATTGCTGTTTCGACGTTGCAGATTTGTTTATTTATGGCAATCACTTTTTGCGCCTTGTTGCGGACAATCAATCGATAAATCGGTACAATATCCCAAGTTGCTGTCGCTTTATGCCATCTAAGTATACCATACTGCAGACAATAGTTAATAGTTGATATAAAATGAAAATCATTTATATGTACAAAACATGGGTATTAAAAAATGCTATACATAAGATAAAAATTTCAATTAATAGTAATTCTTTCTAAAACACAAACCTATTAACCTAAAACTTGAATTTCTTAACATCGCTCAATAAAATGGCCCTTCTAGATCCCTAGGAATATAAATGTAGATTTCTATACCTAGCTACGGTATTTATACTGACACAACTCTGGCTTTACGCAAAATGTAGGCGGATATCGTTTATGTAAGTAATGTACAGCTCCAAAATTAGTTTCTTGGAAGTACGACGTACGTTGAAGCGTTTTCCGGGACTAATGACGTCTATTATACCATCTCTCTGACTTCATACTCTCTATCTGATTAGCAGTTTGAAAAGTTTAATATCGTCTTATTACTTATACTTATAGCTACTGACTAGTATAATACTATTATTTATATATAATATTTTTTACAATATCTATGTATGGCATTGTGGCTGAATTTTGGCCTAACGTTCTGGTGGCTCCGGGTTCGTATATAAAATTAATTGTCACTTGATATGATCTTCGTTGGAGGAATATATCGCGACAAAACACGCACCACACATGTCTGAGAGTTTACCATAAAGTTGTCATACGGCATGTGATTTGAAGTTCACCAACATGCAGTTGGCCAGTGTGGTCGTCAATATTATGAAAATATGAATTTGGGACAATATAATTGTTAAAGTCACGGTTACTAATTCTTAGAACCTGGTGACGCACCGCACCGGAAGGTTTTAATGTTAATGACGAGTAATTAGACGTAATGGTCATATCTTCAAACACGTTTGCGATTTCAAGAAATACAATAAAGAAAATCATTAAGTGCCTGAGATTGCATGAAGAGTTATTTTTATTAATTTTTTTTTTGCAATCATATTTGCTTGCGATAGGCGAACTTAATGCTACACAGCAATTTGTACCAGTCAACTCAGATTGATGAATAAAATTGCTAGTAAGGTGCTATAAAGAGTAGGAAAACAAATACTCTGACAAGCACCATTTTCATTTTAAATGTTGTAGGCGGTACCAGGCGGTACCATTAATCCATGTCAGTTGGATGTTTACGCTTAGCTATTGCAATAAGTAAGTTAGAAGTCAACTCAAGAACAGCCGATTTGTTAGTCACAGAGTACATTTATATGGTGTACTTTGTATACTGATATTACTGATACTGTTAGACTAACGGGCCCGTTTGTCCAAGGTGTGGATCCAAGAAATACACGTTTGCATTTTGTAACATGCACTGCAATCATGTGGCATACAATTATGCATGCACGGTAAGGTAACCTACTGCGTGCATGCATAATAACATATGTGCTTACTTTTATCCGTTTCTTGCAGATGAAGTCGCGTGCAGAAGAAACATTTTAACGTGTCGTACCAATTGTATAACCCGTACTTTAAAGTGTGACTAACCGTGATAAATCTGACGCTACTAAAATTGTTACTGGAATCTGGCATTAACAGAAGATTAAGCAATTATGAGTGGGTGCCTACCTCAATTTGGCGCATTGTTTAGCGAATGACTCTTAAAGTCTTATCTCAAGGGTTACTTTACGCTTCACGTACATAAAAACTTGAAGTATTGTAGCTATGTAAACTTACCGGAAAAAAATCTTTGGTGGAATTTAAATAACCCTTAATTCTCGTTAGATTAAATAAATTTTCCATATTTGTTTGACTGTATCACGTGGCAAGTGTACTTGTATAATAGTGAGGAAAATGTGACTACACTACACGTGAGACCATAATAGATTCTGAATCAATCATAATATTAAAAACGATGCAGTAGGTAGGTACTTGCTCCACTACATCGATCACGACGATTCCAATACGATACAAGAAGTATCGAATCGTATTCAGATAGCTTTCAAAAAAGTTAAAGTAATATTAAATATATGAACGTGGCATAAAAATAACATACATATATACACAGAATGCTTTTTGTGTTCGCAGCATAGAATTAAAGACAAGTAAGTATTAAAATGTTAATTGTTGAAGAAGTATCTGACTGTTGGTTATTGTTATTCGAGTGATACTCGTGAATAATTATAACGAATTCGGTTTGCACAGATGGCAATGGTTTGTTCTGCATATAATAGCCGATGAACGTCAGTAGGAGGTACACGACAATGCGGACACAGTATTTTTGTTTGCACACGTCAATTGACGTTCATCAAACAAACTGTGTGCAAATTGTACGTCGGCAATAGCGAACAAAGCCTTTGGTAAATAGTAGAACAATTTTATAATGGCTCCTCTACGATGGATTTCTACACTTTGAAGGTGCGTTTGCGTCATAAACGTACGTACATTATATACCTACACTTAGGTATATGTATGCATCAGGGTTTTTACCAATTCTATTAGATTATAAGGAAGTATTTAGGTATGTATGACTTTAAAAAAATCCATAGAGCATGTAAAATGCATAGCATTTTACTATAACTTCTTGTAGATCATACTCGTATTCTTACATGAAATCTTTGACCTATTACATATTAATACAATATAGGCTACTGTATTTTTTTTTTCTACAGCTAAAGTCAAAGTTTTCTAAAGCTTAAGCAGCTACAGTCTGTCTATCTACGGATGTCTAGTAAAAAATGTACTTACTCGTAGGTACATATTAATCACACTTTTATGGCGATAATTAGGTTAACTGTTATTTTTACAACTAAGCCAAAATTATCAAAAGGTCGTCTGGCGCGGAATTACTCACGGATGGCTTGCACTGTTATCTTTAAATGCAATACCTACTGTTATCTGGTAAACAGACGCTGGACGAGAGTTGTAAAGATATAGTGAGTAGGCAGGTAATTTATATAGTAGTCTGTGCAGTCAAAATAATAGCTCTATAAATAAATTAACTGTGAATTCATTTTATTACAATTGGTACAATGTACATACGAGTACATCGTAGGTATATATCACCCTACATAGGTGCACAAATGTTACTACTATCTATTAGTATGTTGATCCATATAGGGTTTGTTACCTACTTATTGTTTTAGAGTTATATTTAGTACGTATTTAAAAGTCGGCCGAAATCGTTTGTATTTCATAACCAATGTCCTTAATTTGATGCCCGACTTACCTAGTTCGTTCATTTCCGACAAGTTTAAGATAAAAAAAAAAGTGAAAACTCAGATTTTGCGGAAGCAACGGCACATGTGTGGCGGGAGGTGACAGTGACGAAGACAATTGTACATTTCACACAACTCTTTCATTTTGTTTTGTGGAAACAACCTGAATAATATAGTGGTATAAAAGTTAAAAATATATATTAGATTGAATTTTCAAATATTTTAACAGATTCCACTGCGTGTTTAAAAATACAATAGGTAACTGTCGGTCACGCACGTTTTCAGCACGTTTCATTCTATTAGTAGAGTAGAGCGCGGCGTAGAGCGCACAAATTTATTTTATTAAGTACAGTTATTTGCCTAGTACTTACCAACTTATCTCGGAATTTAAACAATGGAAACGTGGTACACGTTTTTTGAACTTTTACATTACAGGAGAAAATAGATAGCTAAAGATCAGAATATGGCCCCTCTACATCGTCTCTACAAACTTGAACACTCGATGACATTGCGACTATTCAATCAAATAAAAATTCGGAGTATGCAAATAATGTGGTTTGACTTTATTTGTTTGGAATTTGCAGTATAACTTGAACAAACGCGAGATCGTGAATGAAATATATGTGGGTCATCGGTCCAAGATATAACGGTATGTTGTGACTGGCCAATTAACACGATACTGAGCACTATATAACATTTACTCATGAAAAACCTTACATATTTATGGGAATAATATAGTTTACCGTAATGTAAATTACCGTGTAGTCTTTTTAAATAAACAATATCGATAGATCTTGTACGAATTTTTAAATACATATTTTACTATGATGCTTAATATTTTGCTAAGACCCTATTAGGCAGACAATTTATGAACAGGAAATCAGAAGACAGTGTGTTGAAGAATTTGGTTTGTGAGATTTTCAGGAATCAAAATTAGTCCTTGTATGAAGCTTAAAATCCGGTATTCCTATTACGGTACGGTGAACACTTAATATAATAAGTTTAATGGAGTATGTATTGTAAAAACGGTTTGATGACTGCAGGTATTACTGATATTAATTTCACTTTCCAATCTTTAGTCTTTATTCGTCACGAAACTTGTTTCACTCGGGTACGTTGTGTAACATTTGTTACTCGATAACAATATAAAAAATAGTTGCTAATCAAAATGGATTACCGTATCTTGACATTTTGATGTAGTGGAAATAAAGGCAGGTAGTCCAGGAAATTCCATATAAATCTTATCGCTCATAACATAACAACTTCTCTATTGTATTTTAATTTGGTAATAGAACCACTAAAATTTATCTTTAGTACTTATTTTACTAATTTTGTAACGCCCTTGAACACTTATTTTATTAATTTTGTAACGCCCTTGAACAGCAGGCTAAATAGTCGTATGTTAAAGGTCCAATTTTCTTTTCCTCATGCCTCCACAGTACACCGCATTACAATTCGAAGCATAAATCCAATGCAATGATTGCACGTAGGTATTGTAGGAACTCTAACACAATAGAGTGTTTCATTAGGCATAGCATAGGTTACTCACATAAGGAAACATTTTAAAATTAGAATGTAGTCTTAAACGTTATGAAAGTGGAACAAAATCGAGTACGTAAGTACATAATTAAGAGAGCTGGGTTATCTTTGAGTGTCAGTTTAGGACGCCCTTGTGAGCAAAATACAATGGGGCTGGCAACAGGCTCTCAAAAAATGGGAATCAGCGGCAGATTGCAGACAGCCGGCGCTGCTGGGAACTTAGGGGCTTACAAAGGACCGGTCGGCCATTGCCCTCACAATGCTAAGCTTGTTTTTTCTTCGTCTGCTCCGCTTGAATTATCATTTCCGACCATTGAAGGACAATGTACCTTATAAAATACCCGATCTAGATTTATTGTGCAGTGTTACAATTCTTTATTTCTAAGGTCATTTTCTTTTGATATAATAAGTATCTACCTACCTATACATTATATTTTTCGTAATAACTATCTACCTACACACAATATTTTTCTATACTTTAGTTAGACTTAAGCTTTAGATGTAGATTTGTAGAGATTTATACGACTCTAGGTACTCTACATGGAAATATGAATTCATATGATCAATTAAACAATAAAGTAACTTAACCAACTCGTACCTATGAAATGCTTTGTACAAAAAGTTTTACTGTGAATAATTATTATCATTTCCTGGTTCGATGACGAACTTTATCAATTTGAAGTATTTATCAATTTGACCGATTGGTAAATACATCTCTAAGATAGGTACCTACCTGCATATTATTGAAAATAAAATTTGCGTAGGTAATTTCCCTATTTTCTAGAACAAAAGAATAGTAATAACTGTAAGTAATGAAAATTATTACTTTTTCCACGGATCATAGTTTTGTAGGGTTTAAGTGTTCTCTATCGTTTAGGTACCTGGGATTTATTAGTACCGACAGGTATTTTATTGGACTAGGCCTCTTGACGCCACATTAATATTCTAGGTAATAAATACATTAAACCATTTCATACCCGTAATACGATTAGATTTGTAGATAAAATGCAATATCAATATGCTCCAAATTTTCCTACACAGATCTAATCTGAAGGCTTAGTAATCTTGTGATTTAACATCATTTCGAGTTTTAAGTGTACCGTCATAACAGTGTTCCACTTTTTGAATATGAAAGATTAGTACTTGACGAAGTTGACTCACGTCGAGACTGGGGCGTTCATATAGATACATACTACATACTATTAAGTACGTTTGTATATATGATAGTAAACAGCTGTATCTTACTCATCGTTTCATTTATTCCAGACTATACTGAATAGTAGCATGACGCTCGTAGGCATGATCGACACACCATTGACGTAGAGTTCTACTACTAAATAATTCATAGGTATATTTACTGTATGAATACGAGCAATATAAATAAATCTGTGATGGATTGCTAGGCGGATGAACTGCAATGAACGATGCGCTTCTAAGTGGCAGGTCTTTGAACCCGATCGAGTTCAGAATGTTTGAAGTAATGACCTGCATAAAGGTTCGTTGCACAGCTGTCGATTGGTAGGGAAACTCGCCCGGCTACCTCTAATTGGGGATGCGCGCAGGTAGACTTTCCGGTCCTTTGAACATGGTTCGTTGCTTTTTGAGTGATTCGGTTCGACCGTTAGGATTTAGGGGCTTTAGCATCGTACCTGCGTTTTTGTTACGTTCCGTTGGGTTCATAGACATCTTAGATATGCTTACCTATATGAGCCAGGTCGATAATGGGGATTTCGCAGCGCGAGAGCAAGGTCTCCTCCTGGGGGGCCGCCATAGTCGTCGCTCGCTGCTGTCAGTCTGCGCTCGAACACTAGGCAGGTGGCTCTTGCAAGCCTTATCACTCGACTCCGGTAGGTAATAATTAGCAATTAGCGATCGCGACACCGAACGATAATAAAGGATAGAGAAACGATACAGATAAGCACTCGGAACACCTTACGGTAAGACTGAAACGTTAAAGTTTATTGAAGTTGTGGATGGTCTTTTGATTACCCCTGGTATAGAAGCGTTCAGAACTCATTTGCATAACCTTGTAGTTCCTGCTCGAGGCGTTCAGCGATCTGACGTAGCAGCAATAAGCTATACTGACTTGACACATTAAAAATTGGTTTCCCTAGCTCTCTCACAGTAAGTTACGTGTAGGAATCGTTGCTCCCGCGTGTGCGACCCGACGGCGTCTCGCGCCCCCCGTCCCTCGGTAGGCGAGTTTCGAATGTCTTTCGTCGAATAAACTGGCTCACCGTGTTAGATGAGCGTTAACCTGGCGTACGCTGTGGGCTCTCACTTGTATATCATCGCGCGGACTTTCGCAACCGAGTGGCGTGTCGAAACCGCTCCGCCTTGAGCACACTAGAGAAAGCGTAGGTATCGGAACGTTGCGCGAACAGCTCGGCGTACGGACTGGCACTGAGCACTGAGTGAGTGGCGCGGCGCTCGGGCTCCACGGAGCGGACTGACTCACGCCTCGCGCGGCCGACGCACCCGCCGCTCACTTCGCGCCACTGCCGATACCGTCACCACCGTCACCACCGTCACCCGCCACCCGACTCACCCGCTACTACTGCCACTACTGCTACCACTTGACTGCTGAACTGCTACCACTGCTACCAGGCCTACCTATTCCACTTGCAATCACCTCGTCACAAAATTTTTTAACCACTGACTACAATAACGCACGATAATGTCAAAATAAAGTAAGCAATGGAATAAAAAATATGTTGTATATTTAAAAGTGAAGTGAGATTTATTTATTTATTTATTTATATTGGGCTGGTTTAATTTACAGTTGAGTCAGGATCACTTGAGGCACCGTTCAAAGTACGAAGTGCCAACGTATCCGCCGCGCATTGCTCTTTGTACATGTTGTTCGAACAACCGCCTGTTACTTTGTAGTTCATCTGCCGCTTCTTTGTTTAGGGGATCTTCGGGGTTCGGTTCCTGTGGGCAATTTTTTTTTGATTAACAAAAAAACATTTCAATAGCCGAGTACAATGAATGAAAAGAATGTTTATTTACTGGTGTCTCTTTAGTGTAGTGTTGTTAGTGGCGCACACGGTTAGCTGTCACCTATGCTGGGTATGAGGCTAAAGCTATGCTGCATAGTTAATAATATGTAATTTATACACTTGATTTTAAAGGACAGCCGAGAGTTTTTTTCCGCCGGCTTTTTTTTGTCTCGGCCTACCTTAGCCTAAGGGTGCCTAAAGCCGATTAATCGTATAATTTGACTTTCATCTAGGGTGGTAAATACCTTATGATAAATAAAAAAAAATAGTTTTGAGTTTAACTGTTATAAGTATGCCAGAGTAGAAGCACTAGAGTTTCAATGACACGACCTAAAGTCCTAATTATGAAATGTAATTATTTTTCTTTAAACAATAAAATCTAAAAAAGATGTTATTGTAAGATTTTATTTTCATATCAATTAAACGTTTAAACTTGAGCGTTTACAAAATCTTTTGTTTATCTTTGTTCAGCTACCCCTTTCTTATCTATATCTATGCTACTAATATTATAAATGCCAAAGTTTGTATATTTGTTTGTTACTCTTTCACGCAAAAACTGCTGAACCGATTTCCATGAAATTTGGCACACACATA
>DWQK01001889.1:0-14374 GCA_018231225.1 Noctuana stator
GAAGAGTTTGTTTGTTTGAACGCGCTAATCTCTGGAACTACAAGTCGGATTTGAAAAATTCTTATGGTGTCTGATAGCTACATTAATGAGGAAGGTTATAGGCTATCAAGCGTTACGTCACACTTCAAAAAACGGGTGAAACCGCGTGACACAGCTAGTTTTTAGATAAACATAAATACCTCATTTAGATATCAATCAAATAAATAACATTTTATGTCCTAAACTTATACATGACAAACTGCACGTCTGAATTGATAATAAAGAACAGCAATTTGTTACTTCAAACGTAGATATAAATTTAAACGAAACTTCATGAGCACAAACGTTATAACGACCATCATAGCGTGCCGCTAACATAACTGTTTTACAATTAGGACTCCCAATACCGATTGCTAATCAAATATCAATCGCTAACACAAACAAAGGACAATGCAAAGATAATACTAAGAGAACGATAGATAGCTATACAATAAGTTGAACCATCGCCGCCATAAATCTTAGAGGTTGGCTTTGCCGCGGATTTAGTTTGTTACCCCAGTGAATTATGCGATTAGTCGGGATTACTCGGAGACACATGTGATTCAACTTTGTAAAGACTGGCTTTGTCATTCCTAAACTTTACCCGCCGTTTCTCGTATTGCAATAAATTTTATATCAATCCCTTTCTTAATTAAACTATTAAACACGCGATCAAGCTACAATGATGATTTAATTATTCAAACATAACCGCCGGTTTCTGAAAGGTTTGTCAAAATTTATTCAACTAATACGTACGCTAAGGGAACACCTCTTAATAAATAATTCTTTTTGAATTTTTGCAATGAAATGTAATGCATAAATTTGTACAAATGTTACGGAGATATGTAAAAGTTAGCCATACTTCGCCAATTTAGGTACTTATATAAATATTAAATGTATTATGATATCTGTAATATTTTCAATATTAAAGTTTTAGCTTAAAGTTCAATAACCAAATCCTGTGTTTGATATGCGATTGTCAAAGAAAAACTTGACATCTTTGTTAACTAACATAATAAAAAATCAAAAAGAATAATAATGCTTTCAGAAACTCAATAGACACTTGACAGTTGGTTAATTGATTTATGAGTTGATTAGCCTTTCAGAAACCGGCGGTAAGTGAGGAAAATTACTTTCTACACCTCAAAAGATCGAAGGTCGGCCTTCCTACTTATATTCTTTTGACCTGAAGCAACCCGGAAAGACAGATGGGACGAAGTGACGACAACTCAGGGAGGAGGACATCCTAAGACTGATTGATGAATTGACGCATTGACGTGTCATGTCCACAGTCATGTTACTAGCTTGCCAATAGGTAAGCCATATGCTCAGTCGGCTTTGTTAATTAAATTAAATTAGTTTGTTTCAAGTTACTGTTTAACTTTTATGTTTTTAGGATATCTATGGGGGATCGTTACATAAATAATTTTAAATAACAGTTGTAATATTGACAACAAATGAGTTGTTTAGTAACGGTCACTAGGACGGTAGGTAACAAGTCGAACATAAAACAATAATAGGTCATCATTTCAATCGTTGTCTGGTTGGAAGCGGTGATCGATCTAGCTCATTAAAAGCAACTCCGTACCGTCAAAAATAATAGATGGTTGTTGTAAATAGTATTAAAAATTAGGTTATAGTTCATGGCCGTATCCAGGTTTTAATCCGGAGGGTAAATCAGAAATTTGCACCTATAAAATATATAGGAATATAATAGAAACAGAGGGAAACTATCCCCCTCTTGCCGCTCAGTATACTTGCCTACCCATGTCAAGGGCCCAAATGATTACAAGTGACTTGACCACGTATTATATCTACTGTGAAGAGAACAACTCACCGCATGAGAATCGTGCCACACTAACGCCAGATCGTCGTCGATCGCGTTCTGACGGACCTCCTCCGGAGAATCGACGTTAGCCCCACTCCAGCCGGTGACGGCGGGGACGCTGGGCCCCGCGACCCCAGGGCTGGGCACGTTACTAGCTCCGCCAATCTCACTGCTCCCCAATGAATTGATCTCGGGTGAAACGTCATATTCTTGAGCTGGCGTCTCCGTCCCGTAGAATATCAGCTCCCATTGTGGCAGTGGACCCGCTAGGCAACAAATTGTTGGAAGGTTAAATTTTGAATTAGTTTACCTACTGCAAGGCACTTGTTTATAGCCGAAATTACACTAATGCACCATCAGGGTTCACATTTTTGATTGCAAGTTAAGTATTTTTTAGAATGCAATTGTTTTTGACAATGAACAAAAATTAAGACCAGATATTATTTTAACAATATTATGCACCTAATATTAGCTTCGGTTGTAATTGATTCCATTCGTGGGTTTGTTAAATAAACAGATTTTAAAACTGTATTTAATAGGTTAAGCTAATGATGCTATTAAGATGAAGAAGTGTTATAGGGATTAATGACAATTAATTATTTATTCGTTACGACCATTATTTTGTTGGAACTATCATTAAAGTTTTATACTAAATTTGTGCGTACCTACCTCCATACAAAACAATTTAAATAAATAAACAAATAGTAGCAGAAAACAAAATTGTGTGTAAACAAAATACGCCAATGCGGTGTACTATTAAAACAATGCTAACAATAATGATGACATAATAAAATTGCGTTGCGAATAATTGAGCCAAAAATAAACTTGTCGCAATACTCACAGTGAAATATGAAAGTTAAATATTTAATAGCACACCGTAACTGGTACGTTAAAGAGCAGGAAATCTAAATATGAAAAGTTTTAATTCACACAAAACTATGTTAAAATAAAAACTCTACCTACACAAGAAGCGAATAAAATACGAGTAAAATACGAGTAAAACAAGAAGTTTAGGTAACTCGTACCAAAAGGAGAATTTGCAACAAAATAAAAATCGAAACAACGAAACACGACATGCAGGAGCGACGGCGTCCTAAACAAGGGTAATTGACGTGCAGGCTCAAACTATGCGGCAGTCAAACAAAACGTTGTTGGCGGAACGAATCAACGAACACAACATGCAGCCAAGTACCGTTAGCTTGCAGCGGCGCGGGGTATATCCGCTGGATTTTCGGATACTGCTCGAATAGACTAGACATCTTGCGTCCTCTGGCATCCGCCAGGGGATCTGTCAAATCCCCTCGCAAATTGAGACTCAAATCCGGAACGGCCGAGGTTGCTCGTATCGTAGAACTTTCTATCGGTGACCGCGTTGCTGGACGACCTTGCTTTGATTTCTGCGAATTTCTGTTCGGGTTCTTGGAATTCTTATTCTTTTTCCTCTTCACCAAGCCGACTGTGTATGTTGGCACGATGGGGACCGCTTTTCCTCTATTATTTTTCCTGCCCGCTTGTACTACGACGGGTCGTGTCGCGTTGCTTTTGTTACGTACTATTGGATTTCGGAACGGTATTGGGTCATTCTTAGCTGCCGGCGATGTGGTTCCGTATAACATTAAAGACCAGTCTTGTAAAGTTGCTCGACCTACATTGAAAGTAACAATATACATATAGCCACACTTGTTATCGAAACCTTCAAAGTTTGGAGGTCGAATAGAGAAATACTCGACGACTGATCCCATTTTGATAACGCACTTACTTGTTGGAAGTATCCCTATAAATCAGTCACAACTAAAGTCTTGTTCCAGTTCGGCTCAGGCCAGCTAACTTTTTTGTAAATTATTGGTTGGGATAAAATTTATTAAAGAACCGATGACTAGGAATCAATTCACCCCTGTCCTGTTGTCACTAATGTTTAGTCACTGTGATATTAATTAACACAAGGTGATCATGACTTATTGACTTATGAAAAGCTGATTTATATCACTCTAAGATCTATCCAGTATTAAATATGTAAATGAACACACGAAACAAGGGAACTAAATGTAACTTTATACACTGAAATTTTAGGATAAATTCCTTTTTAAGTTATTAACCAAATGATCACTATTTGACTAAGATATGTTAAATGGTGAATGTAGTGTATTACCTTCATACTTTTGTTGTTAAAGTATACTTACCCATATATCTGCCTTCATTGGAGACCTCCAGTTGCCAGACCCCAAGAGGCGATTCACCCCACATGTGCACGGACATGAACGGCCACGAATTGAAACCAGAGTGGGAGGAATCGTGCGCCCTGCCGGAAAATTAACTGTCTAATTACATAATACGGAAGCAAGCGTGATTTTATTGCGTCTTGCTGTAAAAATAATCGTTAAACCATAAAATTCATCTTTTATTGGAAATAATATACATTGTTACTACAAAATTCTAGTGGTATTTGTAAGGATTATAAACAAATTAATGTGTAAATCCAAGGCGGTGTTGTCTAAATGACTAATTAGCTACATTTGTATTTAGAATTCAAAAATATTAAGTAATATTACCAACTTCAAACTTAAAGGCAAATTGTAAGAAATAAATATTCACCTAGGATTTAAAATAATAAATTTCTGAAAACGGATAAGTTGGTTGGTTGGTACTAGCTGACGATGAAAAGATAAATTATTCTCAAATAGATATAGACAATCTGGTCAGATAATGTCTATATGTTTAGCAAAAAAATACTTCCTAAATACCAAAAACGATAAATTTAAAAAGGATAAAGTCAAAAAACTAGTAACTTCTTAATACAATCATATACATAATATTATGTAGATAAGAGTAGTTACTTCGCGCTCTATTCGCCTAGACCGTTTCACATGCGAGTAGCTGATAAACTGCTTTCCAGACTTCCGCAAAGTTTAGTAATTGCGCCTGGAGTTGTAACAAGATGTATAGCGTGGTCGTGATGCGGTGCTATGAGTTTTTCGCATACAGATACGAGTACATAGAAGCTTTTAGCTTCAACAGAATATCCTAACATTCCTTACATGAGATGGCATCGGATTCTGAGCTGTAAGCCACTCTATCGTTTTAGACACTTCTCATCAGTTAAAAATGATAGAGATAGATAAAGATAGTCCTACCATTTTTAACGAAATTAGGTAGAGTTTCAGAGTTTAATAATAGCAATATTCTTTCGATGGACATAAATTATGATGATTAATGAATGGGAGAAGCGGTATATTTTAATTAAATTTTAGTCCCTGAAAGCTGTAAAGACATTTATTATGTTTAGGATTACAATACGTAATCCCTGGAGAAAAGACAAAAAACTGTAAACATGTATAGGTATATTTGAGACTATAATAAAATATCTTATCTCTATATACACATAGGAGTACTAGTACTTATTGATATAAAAGTTCATTGTTATGTAAATAATTGGGCGTGAAACGGAATGAGTTTTGTGAGACAAAATGTTGAATGTCTTCATGTTTTCCCAATCTATTTCCTTATTCCCTTTTCAGTAATAAACTGCTTCGGAGTTCGATAATTGCGCCCCGAGTTGCTGAACAAGATATATGGTGCGGTCGTGATGCGAACCTCTTAGTTCTTAGCCAAGCCAAAGAGAAATATTTAACGTGACCTGTATAGAACATTACTTTGTGTAATTAAAACAAGTATTAAAAGAACGTTTTTATTAGCTTTAGTTTTGCTCTTTTATTTTAAAGTTCCATCCATACGACAACCCGTGTTTGTCGACCCGTGTGGTGTAGTGGTTACCACGCCTGTCCACCATTGGGATTGGACCTCGGCGGGGCGGAAATTTAAATGATGAATATAGATTTTTGTTCCCAGTCTGGGTGTTTGTTTGTCTTTGTATGTGTCCATGGCACCCACGACACAGGGAATCCTAGTGTAGGGCTGTGAGTGTGATGCGTTATAAGCGTTAACTCTTTGATTCTGTAAGACTCAAAAGACTGCAATCTGAGAGACATATTGATAGAATACCCGCCTTTAGAGTCGCTAAGACCATTACAAAAGATTGAGTCGAACCTCCTTTTTTGAAGTTGATTAAAACAGGAAGGAACTTGTTTGGCGAAATTTTAATGTTTTGCTGTTTTTCCCTATTAGAAGAGGAAACTTTTAACAGCTTCCCATCTAAGTACAATGCATTACACGTTTATAAAATTCCAAAACAAGAGGGTGAACTGAAAGCCAGGAAGTTACAATGTTACCATTATGGCAAAAGTTGTACAATTTCGAAGCGTTTTGGAGAGTTCATCGGTTGGTTAGAATCGCTTTTTTTTATTAGGTTTAGTTGCGTTTCTTTTTCATTGAGTAATACACGCGTACAGCAAGAAGTAACGTTATAAGAAGAATTGTAGATTTTACAATTAACCTGACCATGTTAATTAAAGAAATAAATAAATTTTTTTAATAAAACCCTATAGGCAGAGATTTTTCTATCCGTTCCACCCCAAAAATAAATTTAGGGAGATCGACCCTTCTCGTCCTTACGAAATTCTATAATTTCGTGTATAGACATGACTTAGCAAACGCTGACAGAAAACAAAAATTATATAATTTATTTAAATACTGAAATGAAAATATCGATTTACGTTGACAACATGCTATCCACTATATAGAACTACTGCTGCTCGTATCGATGTACCTTTGACAACTACATTAAAATAATAAAGAATGATACAAAATATAGGATAAAACAATACCTGGGTGCTAGAAGAGTGACGCGGGTCCCGGCGGGTGATGTGAGCGCTATCCGGAGGTCGCCGCGGCGGGTCGCCGAGAGAGTGACGCGCGCCTGCACGTGCTCTAAATAATTCACGCCTGGACAAGCGCCTACGTTGAGCTGTAAAGGAAAACTTTCATAAGTTGTGGTTGTGACGACCCGAGTGCTGTAGTTACCATGCCAGTACACCATTTGAAGGGTCCCAGGTTCGGTCCCAGGCGGGGCATAAATTTAAATGATGAATTTAGTTTTCTTTTATCAGTCTGGGTGTTTGCGTATTTGTCTTGACACAGAGAATCCTAGTATGGGGGTTTGAGTGTGAAGCGTTATTTAGTGTTGTAAGACGGATGAAAAATCACCTACCTCCATCGTAGCGGTAGATCGTGGAGGTACCGCCCTTAGCGGCTTCGGCGCCGCCAGTTCGCAGCGGCGTTGCGGCGGCACCGGACGCCAAGAGCGCGCCAGCCGCACCATACCCGCCGCGTCCAGCAACCCGTAGCCGAACGAGTGGGACACGTTCCGACCCACCCCGTTCACGCGCCACTCACCCCCCAAGCTGAGGCGCTCGGGACGCGCTGTTCGAACCACTGCGGAAAGACATGTAGTTCTTTAATTGACGAACCGTGAGGTCTACCAGAGGAGCTGTCTGCCCCGTTAGTGTTGAACTTAGAATACTATACACACTCTAGGTGTTTATATAATTGTTTTTTGGTATGTCTATATTGGGACCCACACATGGGACCCACGACACGTGGAATAAATACAATAAAGAACCAATACTATAGTACACAACAATTCGCAATATCTTTTAACATTACAATTACCTATTAAAAAGATTTGATATTACTGGTAGATACAATATTTATTTTTTATACAATACAAATACAATAAATACTGTATACGAACAAAAACAAGATAAGACAATATGAAAATCATACAGAACTGCCTGTTCTCCGGAGTTCTGGTGGTGTCGTAGGATTGTTCCTATAAATTCCAAATAATGCCAGATCTTCTATAGCCCGCCCATTATTTGTAATGTTATGTAATCCCTTTTCCCCGGATGGTTTTCGGATAATAGATTCAGTTCGAACAAATATTGCTTACGAATAAGCCTTACAATTTCGTTTGAAAGCAAATTTAAACTTATACGAGTTGCGCCGGATCTACGCACCCGACTTACAAAGAATCAACCGTAAAGAAATTACAAAGTAATCTAAAATTTCGCGAGATTACATTAGTTTCCATGAAAATGTTTTGCCGACATTTGTATTAACTGTAATATAATCTGTTTTAATTATCACCGTAAGAATGAACACAAAGGAAACTTGTAAGGGTTATTACTGGCCCACAAAAGGAACTCACTCGACTGAAATTAGCGAAGAATAATAGAATAGCTGAAGCACTCATTTATTGTGCGTTAGGAGATGATAAAATGACTTATATTTGCGAATAAACATGACCGGGTAACGGCGCTCAAAAGTAAAGTAAATCATTAGAGTTTTAAACAGTAATTGCTTTGAAAAGTTTGCAGAGCTTAAAGCTCCGGTGACATAAAGCTGGGTTTAGTGACGCTCGTTTTATTCGGTATTAACGTTATTATTTTCCACTTTTTCACTGCGAACGAACGTACGAATGTAAAAAGGGAATTTTCCGGTAATCCGTATTAAATTGGATAAAGCAAATCCAGCTTTGTTGATTACGAAAATAACTGTTTAATGGGCACGTTGAAGTTGTATTCTTGTTTTTTCTTTTATTATATTTTTTATGACAGCTTGCTGAGTTCGTATAATTCTATCTGAAATCCCAGCACTTACGCGTTAATGTGTTATAAAACACATTTGTCCTGACACATTACTTCTTAATGGTTTGTGAGATATGTGAGCGGAATTTTTATTTTTGTAATATTTTTATAATTCCATTGTTTTCCAGATCAATGTTTCACGACTCATATACCAGATTAACTGACACATGTAATATATGCTCAAAAAATATCATTTGTGAGTTATCAGTTCTTTGCCCGATGTAGCATGTCCAGTCCCACTTCACTGTACTTATTCTTCAAGCTGTCTGGTTTTTTCATTCGTCTACGATCTTCACTGTTGCGGATTTTATGATGTGCGAAGTCTCGAGTATCGAAACTCGTATTAAAAATAACGAGGAGAGACGAATACATTTTTACAGAAGATCTACTCCAGGAAACTAGGTTTATTCTAGCTTGTTCACTTCTATCAGAATCCAACTAAAAACGAGCAAAAAATCATATACATGAGTGCACGTACAAAAACCAAACTAGAGAAGCGAAATCCAATATATCGGTCAAGGATATCATAGAGGGTATCGACCGCGACCTGTACTGCAGAGGTACTAATGCAATTTGAACTGGTACAATGCCTGTCGGTACAATGACTCTTCCCGTCAATCAAACAAGCTTACGAGTCTTAGCTCGAGTGCTGCAGGCTTTCAAACGAATATTTAAAAATGTATTTAGCCAGAACTTTAGAAACAGATCAAAAAAATTACGAGGTTCGGTTTATATAGGTCATCTGGGGTCATGAATCACTATCGCCGTCATTTCAATTGGGGAGGCTTAATATCACCAGAAGGAGTCAATCATAGGTCCATAGTAACCTAAGATAGGTTCTCATGGGTTGCAGTGATCACTTGAATCCAGGCGTTCACACTCGTTTTATTAAAATAGTACAACCAAAAATACAACCTTTGTTAAACCAACCTCGATAAAAATGGTAACGGAATGACATGATGATAAACCACTAAGCAACGATTCAATGAACGCTCTACGAAGATGTCGTTAAAAATGTGCATTTTAAAATATCTAGATTCAAAATGAAAGAAATTTGTGGAAGCATCAAGAGAAATTAGCATTGTTGTAAAAACTGGCCATTTATGACTGCTCGCGTCAATCAAACAGTTTTAAAAGCCTAACTGGCAAGCCAGCTCGAGATTGATTGTTTGAAATATTGAAGTTGGAATTTCTGTCAATAGAAAATGCTGGAATCGTTTCTAAAGTGCTGTTATAGATTTAATTTTTATATTAACTTCCTAATTGAACTCACGTCATATTTTCTTGAGAGGAATTTAAGGAAACAATAAGCGAAAAATTATGTTCACCATCATATTTGTACAGTGCTCTAAATAATTCTTCAAGCATTTAATATAAATAAAAACCAATTTTTTAGCAAAAAGAACCTTGCCTTGCTCCGGGGAAGGCCTGGAGCATACTCCACCACGCTACTCCAATGCGGATTAGTTTAAGAAAAGAATAACGCACTAAAACCGTCAAAATATTTGTTGCATATTAACTGTGTCGTCTATGTTAGTATACGTGGTACAGTAAAAATTTCCTTTTACATTAAATCACAACAAAAAAATGTATATGCGCAATAATCCGAGTAACTATATACAGAGGTGACTCAGTGTTGCATGCTCACTTACCGATGTGTTGCATATCTCTCCACGTGAGATCTCTGTTGGCTTGCAGCGCCAACGCACAGATGCCGGCTGCAAGGGGCGCAGACGCAGATGTTCCGGTGTGTCCGGCTGTGCACGAGTGGTGAAGATCTGTTGTGACTACCTATTGACAATTGCAAGATTGTAAGTCCTAACATTTCCGATACTCGATATAAAAGCGATGCTCGCTGTTGAGCTGTGATTTCGTTTAAACGATCAGGGGTTGGTAACCTCGACCCTCGTCTGTAATCTCGGCCCGGTTTGCGGGTGTTTTATAAATGAAAATCGCAATAATCGGAATATTTTTTTTAAATGTGCTTGTACCATTTAAAAATTAATTTTTCATGCTTTTCTGCAAGTTAATAAAAATTTAAATAAAATGCTTTCTCATTTATAATATCAATGATATGTACGAGTAGATAAGGTAAGTAAATATTATTAAGATAATTATGAGCGGCCCGCCTTTCCCTCTATTTAATCACTATGCGGCACGTCGTTACTTTATTCTGTGACTGGCCCTTGGCCAAAAGGTTGGTGACCACTGCAACAGACTACAAATAAATAAAAAATAAAATAAAAACATTTTTATTCATCATAAGGTATTTGTATACACTCGATGAACGTCAAAAACACAGTATCTTTGTTATTGGTGCCATAGTAAAAAATTCAAATAGAAAAATAAAACACCTGTTTCTCATTAATAGCGCCACTGCTGTAAGTTGCAGCTAAGGTGGAACTGCACATCTCGGAGTACCAGGGCACCTCTCCTCGCTCCGTCGCTGACGATATCGACAGCGTCCATATCGAGTTGGTATATCCATCGCAGTTGCAGTTATCATGCTCCCGACCGCCGTTTCCCGACGCCCAAACGAATATTGAGCCTTTGCCATTGCGGCCCTGAGGGGTAATTATTTGCATTAAGGTATATGCTTCTAAAACATGCGAGTATCTATCGTATGATTTTGATTATTGTTTAAATTAACCGGAGTACACCCATATGACCCGCGTAGTGTAGTGGTTACCACGCCAGTACCCCGTTCGAAGGGTCCTGGGTTCGGCGGGGCAGAAATTTAAATGATGATTGATTTTGTTCTCCATTGGGTGTTTGTGAAATAGTCTATGTCCATTGTCCATGGCACCCGACACAGGAAATCTTAGTGTAGGGCTGTGAGTATGAATCGTTATTATTATTATAAGTACTATATACAAATGTACTTTGTGGAGTTAGCTGTTAAGTTCCCGTCGACAGTGGACATAAGCTAGTGTAGTATAAAAAAAGTATTTTTCAGGTTTCTTTACGGACCATTCATTAATAAAATCTCTAATGACTTTACCATTAATAGTAGAAGAAAAGTTTTGTAGTTAAATAGTACCGAAAACCAAGCTCAGGCCCCCGTATCCAAGGTATGCGTAGGTTACCAAAATATGCAACTCCGAAACCAAGCACAAATTTACGACTCATTTAAAAGAGAAATCTCAAGATTTTCGCTCTCTGTATTTAATCCAGGTTATTCACCTGGCCAAGTTTGATTCAATTCAGTAAATCCCAATTACAGCCACTGATTACAAATTATGTCAATTAATTCTGTGTGTTAACTTTGACGGGCTGTCAGTGGAGGTTAGTTTGTAATTAAACTCGTATACAAGCAACATTGTATATTGCCGGAGTGTATGTCGACGGACGGCTAAGTCTCTACACATTTATCATAATTTATCGTCCCCGATTCAATGTGGTTTACAAAAAAATATCTGTCCTTGCGTAAACAAAGTTGTTTACTCTCGGTACTTTCAAAATATCAGATAGCTTCAAACATTCCTTATTATTCGTCAAAATCTTTTTCTCGAGTAAAGTTTTAAATGGCACATTGTTTAATTAAAATAATTTATGAGGAAAAAACAGATTTTCCTTTTCACTTCTACCTTCTGAGTATCATTAACATACAGAAGAACGATAATACTTTGCTAACAAGACATTTTTATATAATTTTATGTTTCAAAGTTTTAGCTAATTATAATTTCTTAAGTGTCAACTTTTATTATATAATAACTTGACTCCGAATATTCTGTAATCAATTGTTATTCTTTCTTTTTAGCTTATGCACACTACTTTTAGATTTTCAAATTTGAGTTTTATAACCCAATTCTGCAGTCCCAAGTCTGCTAGAAGAAAATTAATAATGGAATAAGCATATCCTTTGTACAGCTCTATATTTATTGTTATTAATTTCCTGCTTGTTGTACATCTATTCAGAAAAAAAAAACATTAACCTAAAATACGCTGCAAAATAAACACGATATTTAATAGCGAGACCACAAGTAAATATCATTTTAAAAGTAAGTCCTTGTAAACTGCAGTCCAGTAGCCAGTAGTTAATAATAAATACTCATAAAAGCATATTTATTTCGCGCTGTTTTTGCGTTAAACTCAAAGCGCTATTAAATGTTATTTACAGCTGTTGGTTTGTCAGTTGCAAAACAAGTATGTGAAGTTTCTGTTATATGTATTTCCCGTATTCTCACAGGACGCGGAACATATATCAGTGTGTTTTATTAACTTTTGGTGTTCACTGCTGTTTTCTATAAGGGTAAAACATCACACGATTTAAACTTCAATTTTTATTTGTTTTCGACCATTATATTGATACCTCATCATAACACAATTGCAGCTTGTGAATAGTTCCTGATATTAAGTAGCCACTAAAACCCAGGGACATCTACGTCCATAATTAGGAGAGAAGTCCTATCTGAGATCATACGTCCAACATAAGTAGGAGAGAGGTCCTATCAAAGATCATACGTGGATAGAGGCGTTGCTACTCATACGGAATGAGATATTTGTGTCAAGTATAGTGTGTCCGGTATTCACCCTTCCCAACCGCTACACACTTGGTTAAAAGCGGGTTAATCCTTGACGTGAGGACAACGCCAGATGACCTTTAAAAGTTCGATTATCTACCAAATCTTAATCCTCATGTAATACTATTCATAATGATACGGATTAAGGGTAGAACTTGTCTGATGTCTAACAATATCCCATAGGGTTTTACGATTTCTATCTGTCAATAGAAGCCTAAAGGACGGCTTTGATCATATAAGGGACAATAATTAATACATTCAATTAGTTTGCCCACTCTCTCGTGTAAATAGTAATTAGTGTAAGTGATTATATTAGTCCACTCGCTTATTATGTAGGATACTATAATACTCGTTATATATACTTCAACAAAGTATTTAGCCTTTAAGTACAAAGTATTTAGTATTTATTACTTTTATATAGCAGCTAAGTATTAACGTCAGTTAAGGTGTGTTTGTTTGTTTATATGTATAGTGGCGTTGAAAACCAAAGAAGTAGATTCCATATTAAGAAAATAAGATACTATTACGTCTAAAGGATTCGTATGAAGTACTCGTACGAGTGACGTTGGTAATAAGTTTATTCATGTGCTATAAACTTAGCGATACAAAATTAAAGATTTATTTTATACACCACAAGAAAAATGAAACCTTAGTATAAAAAATTCTATTCATTTGGTAGAGAAGTTTTCATAAAACTTACTTAAATATATGTACAGTGTGTAGATAACATCGCTGTTATAATAATATCAATAATTCTTTCAATAAATCTCCGGAACGATAAGAGAAAACATTACGGCGATCTGATAAATCTATTTCCCTTTAAGACGACGTGAAGCGAAAATGGGTGTTCTTTTTGGATCGAATTTAAAAAGAAAGTAATGTTATTATGTTGAATAGGTTTGAAGTAAATTCTTTGTTTTCATTATTCGTACCTATATAAGTAAATACATTCGTAGAAGTTACATCTATCTCATATTATAAAGGGTGTCTCAATAAAGGTCCTACGAGTATTTTAATTCTGTGTAATTTTTTACAGCTTTGGTAGTATTTACACCTTTTCTGTAACTTACCTTTGTAACGCCTTCAATAAATGCTCTGGTGGCTAACTCTCCGGGGCCGTCTACAGTCTTTCCATCATCATCAGGACCCCACGATGCACTATAAATGTCCACGTGTTGAGGGTTAAGGCTCAGAGATCTCGCTTCCACTGCATCTGTTACATCGCCATCTAACATACGTACACCTGCGTAAAAAAAAGAATAAAATTGGACAGATTCTACCTATGATTGCATCCTACCGAATATGGTAGGCATTCGGATAAACATTTTCATTATAACATCCAATCTTTAGAGTAACAAAAGCTGAATCACTCCGAATGAATAACGGCTATACAAGCTGCATACTCAAAGCTCGATATTATAAAACCCCGCCAGAGAACCGGGGATTTTCCGGGATCAAACAGC